>PVJS01039905.1:0-18690 GCA_004027185.1 Glis glis | reverse complement strand
CCGCAAAAAAAAAAAAAAAAAAAAAAAGAAAAAGAAAAAAACAAGAGATACAAATGGTCAAAAAATACATGGAAAAAATGTTCACCATTATTAGCAATCAGGGAGATGCAAATGAAAACTCCACTGAGATTCTATCTAACCCCAATCAGAATGGCAGTCATCAAGAAGTCAAACAACAATAAATGCTGGTGAGGATGTGGAGAAATAGGAACTCTTTTGCACTGTTGGTGGGAATGCAAACTAGTTCATCCATTAGGGAGATCAGTGTGGAGATTCCTCAGAAAACTGGGAATGGATCCACCATACGATCTGGGTATACCACTCTGGGTATGTTTCCAAAGAGACTGAAATCAGAAAATCATAATAATATATGCATATCTAAGTTTATAGCAGCACAATTCACAATAGCCAAATTATGGAATCAACCTAGATGTCCATCAGCAGATGAATGGATTACAAATGAGGGAGAGTCAATGAAGGGATAACTTCCATTGACATTATGTACATATGTGAGAATACCAATGCTAATCTCAATACCCTGTATGGGGAAGGGGTGGAATGGGGAGGGAGCCGCAGGAAAGCCCACCAAGTGCTGTGTGCATGTATGTCACTATCGCTATGAACTATATTATGATGTGAAACTATAATGCAACAATAAAAGTATTAAAAAAAGAAAAAATATCAACAAACAAAAAACCCCAAACAACAACAACAAAAAACATTGTCCACACCAGAGTTCTGGTGAAAAGTCCCCCTGGGACTAGGGTCGGGCTCTTTTCAGTAGATGGACCTAATTCCTCTCAAGCTTATGGACCTGCCCATCCAAGTAGATTGAAGCTTTCTTTTGTTCCCCATATCTGAGGTCTCAGCTAAAGCAGGTGCTTTGCTAGAAACTGCTCCTCTTCCTCTGGGTCTGCCCACACCTCCCATCTTACCAGTATATTGAGCCTGGGGACACATTTCAGCATGGGCTGCCAGGGGAAATGATGGTCCTGCTAGTGCTGAACAGCGATTATTCACTGAAGGGGCATCTGGGCTTGGGATTTTATACCAGCAAGAACCCAGAGAGCCTGCCTGAGAAGGAAGTGATATAAAGCTTGCTAAGGACGAGTTTGTTGTAAAGGGCAACTCTTCTGTTATTGGCGGTTCATGCCCTTGCATTAGGGTAGGCTCTTTTTTTTTCTTTTCTTTCTCCTAATTTTCTTTCTTTCTTTCTCTCTTTCTTTCTTTCTTTCTCTCTCTCTCTCTCTCTCTCTCTCTCTCCTTCCTTCCTTCCTTCCTTCCTTCCTTCCTTCCTTCCTTCCCTCCTTCCTTCCTTCCTTTTTTCTTTTTTTGTTTTTTGTGGTACAGAGGATTGAAGCCAGGGGCATTCTACCTCCAAGTTACGGGGGTGGGTTCTTTATGATGTTATGATGGCTCTTGTAGGCTTAAGAGAAGCAATGGCTTATATTAATGAGCCATTTCACTATAGAAAACTTAGAAATTCATGTATTTTTAAAAATCCTCTTAATCTCTTCATCCTTTGTTTCAAAGATAAGTATTTCCAATATTTTGATATATTCTTTTCTATATGTTTTCCTGTGCACTCAGGTGAACACCCACACATAAAACATGTTAAAAGTATATGATGATATTATGCATAAATTTTTATCTTACATTTTAAAGAAATTAACATTATATTGTCAGAATACTCCTCAAACACCAAAACTAAAATACAATTACTCATATACCTACTGTGTTAAGCACAGTGATCAGCCTTCTGGTTTAAGCAGAAACTACAAAGTAGAAGATCAGAATTTTTTGTCTAGATTTGTTGTGGATTACTTTTACAACCTGAGCCAAATCCCTCCACGTCTCCATGACTCAAGTACATGGAAAAAGTAAGCTTTCTACCTACTCATGGAGGGCAGGGTTCTAGCAACCTCTTATCTGTAGGGGTCTAGAGAGAGTTTTATGTAGATCAGTCCCAGGGAGAATAGTATCCTGTTCATACAATTAGAAACCATTCAGAGGTATCCATGGGGAATGTTACAGGTAGGGGATTATTGCATTAGTTTTCAGGTCGTAGGATGTAATCATCTGTTTTTGTTGTTGTTGTTTTGGCTTATTAGAATGCTGGCAAAGCCCAAGAGATTTCTCCTATTTAATGCTGCTGGAACAATCTGATTCAGGAGGACACACATCTTGACCCTGCATTGTCTGCCTCTGCATGGAAATTCTTGGTGGTTTCAAAAGGCAATTCAAAGTGAGATTGTTCCATATTTCTAAAGCACAGAAGCCAATAAGTACTGATACATATAGAAGGCATTTGGAGATAAATTACTGCTTACATGAAAGAGGTGGAGAAGAGACCTGTTATCTGTCTAGGGTATCATGATTCCAATGAATGAATGGGGCCTTTTCCAGAGCAAAGACCTACAGAATCACCCAAACATACTGAATGGAGAATAGAACCAGTCTGAATAGCCTGAGTAACTGTACACCAAAACATTCCAAATCAAGTATTCCCGCACCTACATGCATGGGCTTCTCTTGCAACAATCTTCCTTTCTATTAACAAAAACCATACAAAATTTCCTTAAATCTCTCTCTGTCTCTCTCTCTCTCTTGTTAATACTGTTCCCTGGAATGTTTTCTTTCCCATCCCATCTCTGCCTCACCAAATCCTAACAAACTTTCAAGCATCAGCTTCAATGTGGCAGGTGCAGAGCGGCTGTCTCAAACCCTTTGTTTTTTACTCCCAAAGTACTCCGAACTTCCTGTTAGAATATAATGACATATAGTACCTGCTTCAGCAGGATACTCCATTTTTAAAAATGCACATACTCTAGAGAGGAACTAATTTGCAATTTTACCTTGTTGTGAATAAATATTATTAGCCCAGTTCATTTGGATTAGCCAGAGATGCCCAGTCACATGGCAGCCCTGGGTGCTTTGATAAAAAAGGCCACTGAAAAAGATAGGAAGGAAAGTGCCCCAACAGGACTCAGCCCCACAGAACACAAGGCCCACTTTACACTGCCGTCTAGGGACAGCTCTTGCTGGGCTTTTGCCCATGTATTTATCTCAATCAGGGCACATGGCTCTCCACTGCAGACATCTGGAGTATTTTCCCAAGTTTAAATGGGATCTAGGGCTCAATTTACCAACTTTCTTTCATCAGCATGGGGAAGGTAGTGAGTTTCGGGGGCCTAAGCAAAGACAGCGATGCTGATTGGGGTCAGAAAAGCTGCATTTCCCTGTGCTCCCTTCTGTTTTTGCCTTTGACCCATCACTTAATCCCATGTTTCCCAAGATGGAATGCATAGCTAAAGGCTATGAGGTATGGAATGCCGGGTGGGTACAGGAAGTCTTCCTCAAACACCACTTTACTTGAAAAGTGATTTTAAACATTATTTTTAATGAAAATAAACAGGATATAATGTGGATTTGGTTGAAAATTATACATATACTAGAAAAACCCTATCATGTTCTTTTAAGAAGTTGTATATATCCAGATTACCCAGTATAAGTTAATTTTATTTTTATTAGGAAATTTTTGAAGGAAAAATTAAAGCAGTATTGATTTAAATTTTTTAGCCATTTCTAGTTACCTGTTTTGGAAATCTTGGCTACTTTTCAAAAAGTTGACAAATAAAAATTGTATACATTTATGTATTTGTGGTAAACATATATTTATATGTATACCTTGTGGAATGGTTAAATTAAGCCATTTAACATATGCATTACCTCAGATACTTATTTTGTGTGTGATGAGAACACTTAAAATCTATATTAGCAATTTTCAGGTATGCAATACATTGTTATTAATTATCGTCAACATATTATACAATAGATTTCTTGAGTTTATTCCTCCCATCTAACTGAAATTGTTTATCTTTTGACCAACATTTCCCCAATCCCCTGTCCCAACCCTCTGGTTTACTGTTTCTACAAGTTCAACTGTTTAAAACTCTACATATGAATTTATGTGGCATTTGTCTTTTCTTTGCTGGATCTATTTTACTTAATATAATGTCCTTGAGGTTCTTCAATGGTGTTGTGAATGACATAAGTTCCTTCTATTTAAGGCAGAATAGTATTCCAATATATATATATATAAATAAATAAATAAATATATATATATATATACATATATATATATATATATATATGTAGTGTATATATGCCACATTTTCTGAATTAATTTATCTGTCCATGGACCCTTGGGTTGTTTCTCTCTCTTGGCTATAGTAAATAATGCTGCAGTGGTCATGGGAGTGCAGGTATCCCTGTGGCATATAGATTTCAGTTCCTTTGGATATATGTCCAGTACTGAGATTGCTGGATCATATGGTGGTTCTGTTTTTAGTTTTTTGAGCAACCTCCTTATTGCTTTTCATATTAACTTTACTAATTTACATTCCCACCGTCAGTGTGCAAGTGTTCCATTTTCTTCACATCTTTATCCACACATGTTATCTGTATTAGTCAGGGTTCACTAGAGTAACAAAACTCACAGGATGTGTATATGGTAAAAGGGGATTTATCAAATCAGCTTACAGTCCAAAGCAGTGTAGTCCCAAGTGGCCGCCTGAGCATGGAAAGCTGGAGAAACCCACAGCTGGTCCAGCGGTCCAAGAGCTGGAGTCTCAGAATCAGAGCAACCAATAATGCAATCCCAGTCCAAGATGGAAAGGCCAGGAAACTCCCGAGAAGGGATGGTGAAAGTCCAGTTGGAAGAGCTGAAGGCTGATATCCCAGGCCAGAGCAGATGCGCTTTCTTCAGGAAGAACCGCACATGCCGTCACGTAGCTTTTTCCTTTTTATCCAGATCCTGCTCCTGTCAGAGCCGTGCTGCCCACATTCAGGGCAGAAATTCCCCTTCAATTTGCCTTTATCTAGGCTAATCACCTCATCATCACACCCATAAGCACATAATCTGAGGTGTGTCATTATCCAGTCAAGTTGATGATCCCGATTAAAATCACATTATCTTTTTTTTTATAATAGCCATTCTTACTAGAGTGTGGTGATACCTCATTTTGGTTTTGATATGCATTTCCCTGATAGTGATGATGAGCATTTTTTTGTATGACTGTTGGCTCTTTGTATTGTCTTCTTTTGAGAAATGTCTATTCAGATCCTTTGCCTATTTATATGTACTTTTATTGATATGTTGCAATTATACATCATAGTGAGGTTCAAAGTGACACACACGTACATGCACACAGCACTTGGTATATTTCCTTCTGTGTCCCATCCCGCTCCCTCCCCCTTCCCTGTACATACCAGTGAGACTGGTTTTGTCTTCTTGCTATTGAGTTCCTTATATATTTTAGATACTAATCACTTGTCAGATGTATGGCTTGTCAATATTTTTCTCCCATTCTCTATGTTGTCTCTTTGCTCTTTTGCTTATTTCCTTTGATTTCCAGAAGGTTTTTAGTTTTATATGAGTCCATTTGTCTATTTTTTGCCATCCTGGTCAATTTAAAGGATTTTTTAAACTTATAGCAGTGTCCTGTTTAATGGTATTTATTCCGTACCTAGGGCTATTAAATTAAAAAATGATTAAAGTAAAATAATAGAAATGTAATACCTCATTGTAATTAGCCACAGTGCAGGTATGCAATTTCCATGTTGGACAGTGCAGATACTAAGCATGTCCATCATTGCAGAAAGTTGTATTGGATAGAACTTATAGAAAGGTATGATACAGAGTCCATCTGAGCACATTGGATACAAACACCCTGGTAGAAAACCTGATAGTTCTGGGTGCTTTACTCTCAGCAGGCATTTTGTAGAGTTATTTCTACTGCAAAGATCAGACGTATGTAGCTACATGTGACAGGTTATAGAATAGTGGGTCTGATGTGCAGTAACAGAGCTTTCCTTTTTTGAAGGTGGCCGAGTACGGATTCATCCTGGTGCCTATGTTGTACCAAACCAAGCCACAGAGTAAGTGTTGGCATCCAGAAATGCTAGGGCTGGGAGGTAAAGTTGAAGGTTATTTTCACTAGAAACTGGGTATAGCAGGAAGAAGCATTCTCTTTTATTCTTTAGGACCCTTATTCAGGCTTTGCACACTCCATGAAAAGAACATCATGGCTGAGATGATAATGGCTGGCTTTACTAAGTAGTACAATTCATAAAGTTTGACCTTTCAATATATTTCCACCCCACTTCTTGAATAACAAATGAAAGAGAACTAAGAAACAATCAGAGGCAATTCATGCTAATGCACTTTCTGCATCATTACCTATAAAGGTCTGTAGGCATCTCACTCAGCTAGACCATTTTTCACATTCTAATTGGGTCTGAGAGAGTATCATTTGGCTCTGACATGGAGGAGCTGGGCTCTCCAGCCCGGAGTCAAGGACAAGCGGAATTCTTCTCTACCCAAGAAGATGTGTGGCCATGGACACCTTATTCAAATTCCTCAAGGAACTTTGATAGAATCACTCCTCTGAGTTGGGACACCCATTCCTTTGTACACATGCAGGAGGGCCATTACAAACAGTGACCTCTATGATTGGTTGGGGACTAAGCTTAGAGGGTGGCTCAAAAAGAAAGTGAGACAGGCCATTTGCCAGCTGACTAGACTTCTTCCTGAACACTGAGGTACCTGCTGGGGCTCCCAGAAATAATTGGAAGGAGGGCAGTGGGGTCTCATGGTAGTGGTTGAACAGAACTCCCTGCTGGATCTTTAACAAGCAGACAAGGCGTCACTAATTCACAGGACCTCGCAATTGTTCTCATGTGTACTGGCAGGACAATGATAACGAGAAAGAGAAAAATGAGATAGATGTCACTTATTTCAGATACTTTGATTTATTTTTCTGGAGAAAGATTTCTTTTCACTACATTGAATTCTGATCAGAAAGTATATATAGGTCTCCTACAAGACACACCAGATGTTTCCATACCAGGAATTCCAGTGAGAGTTCGCTTCCTGCCATGTGCCCACAGTAGCCAGAACTCTTTGGCACGGCTGTGGTCAAGTGCCCTCCTTGTGCCCAGGAGGTGAAGTACTGTGTCTGAGGCTGCTACCGGAATCACCTGGGTAGAGAGGGGAAGTAAGAGTCCCACAAAATGAAAGAGAGGGTTGTTCTGAGTAGACAAAATGATAAATGCCCAACATACTTCATTATGTATTAAAATATTCTTCCCCAAAGATTATATTAAAGTTATACTTATACAAATACCGCTCAATTATATAATAGCATAGTAATAACTTTCATCTCTTAGTATTGTATTTTCCTTCAGATACTTCATTCTGATCTATTATTATATTTGTAGACATTTAAAAATGATCACCTAGCTGGGCATGGTGGCACATGCCTGTAATCCTAGTACTTGGGAGGCTGAGACAGGAGGATCACAGGTTTGAGGCCAGTTTCAGCAACTTAGCAAGACCCTCAGCAACTTACTGAGACCATGTTTCAAAATACAAAACAAAAGAGAGATGGGGTGTGACTCAGAGGTAGAATGCTTCTGGGTTCAATCTCTAGAACCATCAAAAAAATTATCACCTAGATACTAGATGGCTAGATAATATTCTATTTTTCCTTTATCTTGATTTTATTTTTTCCTTTATCTTGATTTTATATTTTCCTTTACCTTGATTCTTCCAGTGTTTAGTTACTGGCACCCAACATTGATTTCATTGACTAGGCATTAGGGAACATTTAAGTTCAATAAGCATTCAAAAGCTATCTTTATAGACACCAACAGAATCAGACATGGTTCTTGTGTTTTCAAGGAGCTTACAGTCTAATGAGGGAGAGAGATATTTGGGGGTGATCCCCACTTTCCTGGTTCCATACTTCCATGTGGAGAGTCTCCCTAGGGTGATTCTTGTGGCCTCATGCCCTGACCCTTTTTCTCACTCCTGTATGGGGAGGGCTGGTTTCTCTTTGTGAAAGAACCAAGCCTGAGTAGCTCAGCTCTTTTTCCTCCTTCTTTTCTTTGGGTTATGCTTACCTGGACAAAGCACATATTCTTCCTGATTCCTCCATGTGAATTTTCAGGTGCAGGCAAGACCCTCCTGTGGGTAAGGATTGGGGGAGGCTTATGAAAGCTGAGAACCATCAGGGACTGTACAGAGTAAGTCTACTCATACCCCTTTTGGCTCACAGACTTCTGCCAC
Source organism: Glis glis (assembly GCA_004027185.1). Lineage (NCBI taxonomy): Eukaryota > Metazoa > Chordata > Mammalia > Rodentia > Gliridae > Glis > Glis glis. The sequence goes on along the minus strand of PVJS01039905.1, from coordinate 10,559 downwards.
AACCCTCAATGTTAACTTTGTAAGTAATAAAGGTGATATTTTTCATATCTTCATTTACATAGCTTTTATTTTTTCAGTTGGTTTCTAACTTGGGTAGGAGAAAGAGGGTTGTTACTGGTTGTCTCCTCTAAAGCCTCAGACAGATACATAGATCATTTGGTATAATGTTGTGCATTGACAGAGATAGATTCAGGTGTTATAGAAGTGGGAATGGGTTCTTGGCAGAAACTGGAGGTGCAGGAGGAGCTGCTGGAAGAAAATGACTACAGCTGAATCATGATGGATGGAAAGAAGAGAAAGGAGGTGGAAGAGCTATTTTGTGCAAAGGAATAATATTTATACAATCACTGAGATTTGAATGATCATGGAATATGGAGGGAACTAGATTTGGTGACTAGAACTTAAAAAGTGAGGTAGAAAGGTAAGGTTTAGGAGGTAGGTGGGTAGCTGGTATTGAGGGCTATGTCCCATGCTAAGAAACTTGTATTTTACCCTGTGGGCAATGGGGAGTTGCTGAAGGGTTTAAAAGTCAGATATTCACTTTGGATAGATGATATTATGGAGTATGGATTTAAGGGACCAGAACTGGGGGTAGGGAGACCTGATAGGAGATTGCTTTCAAGAAGTGAGGAGGCTGGGCATGGTGGTGCACGCCTGTAATCCCAGTAATTTGGAGGCTGAGACAGGAGGATCACATGTTCGAGGACAGCCTCAGCAACTTAGGGAGACCATGTTTCAAAATAAAAGGGGGCTGGGGGTTTAACTTAGAGGTGAATGCCCCTGGATTCAATCCCCAATACAAAAATAAAAAAGAATTGAGGAGGACCTAAATCAGTGTAGATGCTTGGAGTTCAGATCACTTGACAATCAGTGGAATGTGTAAAGAGTGGGTAGAATCACTCTGGGTTGTTATGGGCTGGTGACTAGGTAGATGATAGTGGTGCCATGATAGTAATTGGAAACATAGGAGGAGAAAGAGTTTGGGATGGGAACAGGCAGGGAAGTTCTGTGAGATTAAATCTGGCTTATATTAACTTTGAGATGTCTATGGGACTCCCAGTGACCATGTCCAGTATGTAGTTGGATGAGTAAATCTGAATTTCATGGACTGGTTAGGGCTAGAGATCCAGATATAGGAGTTAGCTTAAAAATGGTAATGCAAGAATATGAGATGTTTTAAGGAGAGTGTGGGAAGATAGAAGAGCACTGGTCCACCTCTAATGAAGTTAATATACAAAATCAAAGGTGAAGGAAATTTCCTATTCAGGTTACTACTATGCCAGATTCATTTAAAAGCTATTTCTTATTTATACTTGGCTACACTCTTGGAGAGGGAGACTTCTACTCCTCTTCTTATGAGAGGATTCTATTGGACTGAATGCTCCCTACTTAATCACTTATACTTCCTGCAGGTAAGAAGAGTTGCTAACACAGTTGTGCCAAGTTTGGGGTATTCATTGGATACCATTTTTACTGGGGGCTTGGGGGACAGGGAATGAAAGAAATAATTGGGTCTATCTCTCAATATTTTCCCTTAGTCTTTATTTGGCTAGCAACTAGGTTTGTGAAGTTGGATATGGAGGTCGATTGAGTTTGATTTGCAGCCAAGTTCTCTTTGGAAGTGTCTCTCAGGAAAAGTATCAGTTTACAAAGTAGAAGATCTCTAATTAGTTCACATATCCAAGTACACTTTCCAGGCCAGGCCAATCCTATCCTATGAGGTTCTCAAGCACTTGCCTGGCCAATTAATGTAGTCAGTGCTCCAAATTCCATCTGACAGCCAGTTTTCATGTGTGTGTTCTCTAATGGTTAGAACCCTAATGAGGATGTAGGATATGAGGACTCTGTTCTAATTACCACCAGGAGACCCCTAACTTCCCTAGTAATGTCTCTAACCCTTGCATATTTTAGAAACATATACCTCACTGACATTACCCACTTCTTACTTTGATCTTCAAAGGAACCTTGGTTGTTCTATATTCTCACTATCGCTGCTATTTCAAATATAAAATTGCCTGCTATGAGTAGAACTGAATCAAAAATGTATTAGTCTGAAACTCTAAATGGATTTCATCTGGTGACCTACAGATAAAAGTGGGGAATCAATCTGGATTTTATGAAAAATGTCCTTACATTGACAGTTAGGCTGGAACATAACTAGTAACTTTCAAGTTGTTTTTGAATAATACTCCGAGTGTAAATATTCTTATACTTCAAATATTCTTTTTTCTGAGAAAAGCATATGAAATTTAACTTTTTTGATTTTTGTACTTTTATTGGCATATTGTAATTATGCATCATAGTGAGGTCCAAAGTATTCTTATGTAAGTTGGATATGAGAACTAAAAAGCACTCTCTGGGTCAGAAGAGGCTGAAGATAAAGGGTAAAGGCTGGAGATGTTTGGCATCATCTTGCTATCCCAAATGTCCTGATTTTTCCCTTAGGCAGCTGGTCAAGAGCCTCTAATGATAAACCAAGTGTAGTCTTGAGAGCATTTGTGAGTTAGCTCTTGATACTGCAATGTTGATAGCAATGATGGGATAATAAAGGTGCAATTATGTAATTTGGGAGTTTGATATTACAACCCTCTCTCACAAAGAGCTGAAGAATTTTTCTTGAGAATATATTTGAAATATATTTTGAATAAATATACTTTTTAAAAATCTTCCTGATGCACTTCGGTAAAATCAGCTACCATGTTATACCCTTACTCCCCTTTGCCATTCTCCATACAAAGCAATCTTTTAAAAAGTATAAACAAGTGAATGAATAACAAAAATGTGGTATATACACACAATGGAATTTTACTCAATCATAAAGAAGAACACAATTATGTCATTTTCAGGAAAATGGATGGATCTAGAGAATATTATGCTAAGTGAGATCAGACATTCTCAGGAAGTCAATGGTTATATGTTTTCTCTCATATGTGGAAGATAGAAAATAGGAAACAAAAGGGAACTTAGATAAATGAGGAGAGAGACCAGTAGAACAATGGAGGGATATTTTGGGAGGGGAGTGAGGAGGTGAAAAGGAGAACTGATGAAAGAAACAGTTCAAATAATGCTATGTCCACATATGAAGGTACTACTATGAACCAGGGAGTGGGGGAATCTCACTACTATGGGCTAGCAGGTGGGTTTCAGAGGGGAAGACACCAAGTGCTGTATGCACGTATGTTTGTATCACTTTGAACCTCACTATGATGTATAATTACAATGCACCGATAAAAGTATATAATTTCTCTGATCAAAACTCAGCAGTGACTTTGCATTTTATTTAGAGAAACTTAGAACTCTTACCCATGGCATTCTGGGATCCACAGCATTTGGTTCTGCTTCCTTTTTGATTTCTCCCTCATGTCCATGATATTCTAATTTCATTGTCTTCTCTGTTCCTTGAACGGGCCAAACTCTTTCTCATCCCTAGGCATTTGTACTTGCTGTTTTCTCTTCCTAGAAATATCTTCTTTTGGCTGCTCACATGTGTACACCTTTATCCTGTTGCTCTCAGCTCAAACTTCACCTTCTTAGAGGGAACTTTCTTAAGCTCTTTTTCCTTCAGTTATTCTTATTACCATTGTAATTTACTTCATAAAATTATAATAATTGGAGGTTATCTTGTTCATTAATTCCTTTACTGGTCACCTATCTCATTCAATTGGGGTGCGGAGAACTCCCAAAACCTAAGAGTGTATACCCCTCAAAAGTCTCTGTTGATGGAATTAATCACATGCTTTAATATAAAGACACTGGGAATGATAGAAACATATTCTCCATTTCCACAGTTGCTAGAATTTTGGCTTTGTATATCAAGAGTTGCCTTGAGGGCAACCAAATATACAGCATATGCTGAAAATAATAGGTTCAGAAGAATACATGAATGGGGTAAAATCTAGTGTTTTGCTTCTTGACTAACTGGTGGACAAAGTTGACAAAGACAACTGAGGAGAAGAGAGAGAAAGGCTAAGAAGGGGGTCAGAGGCTGAGTAATGGATATCCCTCCCTAGAAGGCCATAATAGGGTTGGGGATTGGTGGGCATTAGAGAACAGAGGTTCCATTTCTTTCCTGCAACTTTTAGGAAAGAGAGATGAGAGAGAGAGGGAGGGAGGGAGGGAGGGAGAGAGAGAGAGAGAGAGAGAGAGAGAGAGAGAGAGAGAGACACTCAGAGCAAGACAAACCCAAAGAGAAGACTAGTGCTACCATCCATGTTATAGTTTGGATATAGAATGTCCACAGAAAAGCTCGTTTGTTGTCAATGTAGAAGTGATCAGAGGTGAAATAATTGAATCAGGGTTCTAACATCATCAGTGGATAAGTTCACTGATGAATTAATAATTTGACTGGACTTATTGGTTGGTAACTGTAGGCAGATAGAGTGTGGCTGGAGAAGGTGGGTCACTTGGGGTGTGGCCTTGAGGACTGTATCTGTCCCTGGATGTTTCCTGGTTCCTCTCTACTCTAGGCTGCCCTGAGCAGCTTTCCTCCTCCACATCCTGCCGCCATGACACTTCTGCCTTGGAGCTGGTCAACTGTGGACTGAACATCTGAAACCATGAGCTAAAATAAACCTTTCCTTCTCTAAGTTGTTCTTGTTGGGTATTTTGGTCACGGCAATGAAAAATCTAACTAAAACAATCCACATCACCTTGACCACCTTCATGGTGCCAGGTGATGTAAGTGAAGAGGTAGCTTGAGAGAGGGCTGGCTGCAAACTGAGAAGGAGGGAGGGAGAATGGAAAAAGAGAGATAGAGCAAGCCCACACATGTTCACAATGGTGATGGAACAGAGAAACCTATAGAGTACTTGCAGGGATGGCTGAAGACAATGGGTGGCAGGTGCAGCAGGAACAGCTGCTGAGAACCAGGGCCATCAGAGCAGAGACCAGTACTGAGTCTGCTCTGCTCCAACACACCTCTCTCTCATGACGCTTCTTATCTCCTCCCACGATTAGTTAAATCCCTGGTAAAAAGAAGGTGAAATTAAGGAGGAGTTGAAGAGCATTAGATTCATGGAATATTTAAGCCAGAAGAAGTCATGTTTGGTTTTAAAGCAGAAATAATTGAATTTACTTTGAATTTCAAGGTTTGGTTTTCTGCAATCAGTGAAAGTAGGATCTTAGAAGTTAACGAAATCCAATCCCAAGAAAAGTAAGTTATATTCTTGCAGATCTGAGTCCATGCCTATATTAAAATTTATACCCCACGAGATGTTCACCTTAAAATCCAAATGTTTGCACATGTCTGATGATGGGTGTCCAGCAAGTGGGTTTTGATCTTGTCTTTTTTTCCCCCTGCAGGTTTTCAGAGGACTCTGTGACTCTAAATTCAAGAACCAGGTCAGGCTGCTTGTTCGGAGTGAATGCCAAGATTAAGACAGAGTTTGGCTTTTCTTTATCCTGAGGTTTTGGAAAGAGAGAGAAAACACTTTTATGGGATTTAGAAACATGAGGTAGGAAGAATTTTTTTCCAGATATCTTTGTTGTAGTCACCTCTTCTTACTAAAACCTATTACATTAAGAAAAAGTCAAACTATAATAGGAATAAAAGAAGGAAGAGGGGTTGTAATTGGAATTAGAAAATAACCCTAGGCAGTAAAAATTTCAGCTCCCCTCTTTTCTCAACGGCCTGTTTATGGATCATTACCCACTTGATGAGAGAAATTGGGAGAAGACAAACTAAAAGCTAAAGCACTAAAGACAAAGAGCCAACGGAAGATCAATCATAAAGAAAGAGAGCCTCTTGGTAATTGTCGTTCATTGAGAAAATCTAATTCAATTTACAAAGTTATCAACTTAGATTCATCTCTTGCAGTGTAGTGGAAAGGTGACCTTTTTGTAATATCACATTTCTTTTTTTGAGATTTCATCCCAAAATGTAGGAAAATCTCTGCACTATGATGGCCCAGGCATCTGGTATCATCTCCCCAACTTGCCACATAACTGGACCTTGCCACATAACCTATACTTGTGCTGGGATTATCCTGGAAAGTACACAGATATGCGGGAACCCTATGGGCTATAACCAAGTTTTTTATCATTGGATGTTCATAATATTTCTGTAGCCTGGAGCTTGTCAGTGTTAAAGGTTTTGCTCATATGTTCTTTTAGACTATTCTCACCTGTGTGGTTTTTGTCCCAGGTCTTGCCAGTACTTTCCTGAACAAGATGCAGCTTGCACTAAATTAGTGTCCTGGGGACTCAGTAAAATGGCATTCTGCCCTGAACAAAACACAGCAGGTGCCCACGCTCCATGCTCTCTCTCTCCTCTCCCTCTTCAACAGCTCCTTGTTCCCCGCTTCCCCTTAAATGCTAACCCTACTAAGCAGGAGCCAGTGTCTCTGCAGAGGGAGACATGGCTTCCTCTTCCAAGACAGGACAGTTGGGGACCTGAGTATGTTTTGGAAGTGAGAGGAAGGTGCCCAAAAGAGAGACTGAAGGGAGAAGAATAGGATATGGGTGGAAAAAAGACTGGATGGAGGTGAGAGGATGGGGAGGGGACTACTGAGGGAGGGGAAGGACTGGTGTGCGGGGCACAGGTGGGCATGTTACCTTTCAACAGGGGAAGGTGTGAATTTTTTTCTTCAAGATATGAGGTAAGAGTGAAGAATTTTTATTGGTGCATTATAATTGTACACAATAGTGAGATTCATAGTGATACATTGATATATGCATATAACACTATTTGGTCTGTTTAAGAGTTGATTTGCCTTTTTCAATGTGGCCACTTAGTTGTTTTTACAAGGTTGGGAAATGTTTTGAAAAATACCCAAATACTGAAGTTCTTTCCTTAATGGGTGCTGCATTACCACCTGCTTTTGAGTGAGTGTCTCCTGTATGGTGGCCCCAGGACTATTGCACCTGCTATGGTTACCACATAAGTACTGTCACTCCCAGTTTAGACACAAAAAGAGCTGCATTTATTTGGAGTTTCTGCTTTCTGTTGCACTGGTGAACATCAAGGCTCCCTGCAAAGATTGAATAAAATTATCGTTTCTCTCCATTCTAGAGTCAAATGTTGAATTCACATGGCTTTGCTTTGTAGGAGGTTAAGAGTTTTGAGAAAATCTTAAGGAAAGTTTGGAATCGCTTTGAACAAAATGTAACAAGTGAAATGTGACTCTTTTTAGTCCTAATTATTTTCATTCAAGAAAACTTTTCTGCAGAAGTTGAAGCAGAAAGTGCATATGCTTCATTATGTAGCTTATCAGGCGTGTAATGCTTACAGGTGCTTGGATTTGCACCAGAACCCACTGGAGTTGCCCACTGTCTTCATCCTGGACATGGAAACAGGTAGCAGTAGATTTATAAACCCAACCACATAGTGGATGTTGCGATTCCATCTGAGGCATGACAAATATGCTTATATATTTTTTCCCCCTGGAGAAACACTTATGCTACTGAATGGGAAAAGAATGCAAAAAAATCCAAAAATCTAAGCCACAGTCTGAGTGTTGAAGGCAAAACTGATGACTTTGAAGTTTATTTTTTGGAGTCTGTCATTTTGCTGACTCTTTTTCTTTCTGGGGCTACCCTAGGCACCCCACCCTTGCTCCATTCCTCACACTCTTATACTGACAGTTGCTGTTCTGTCATCTAAAATGTTGGCCTTCTTAGACACCATGACTACAGTAAATACATTTGTCGACAGCAATTATGTCATATGGGTTGATAAGAGATTTGCATATGTATTTATATAAAAGTCATACAAATTAAATTAACCATAAATATGGTTGTAAATATACACAAATCCTGATTTAAATTACTTTTTTCTTTGTTCCCTCCTCCCCCCATCCCTACCAGTAATGTTCTGTTTCCTCAGTCCACTACTTAGTCTCACCTGGAGAATGAATAGATTGGATAAAGTAGTATACCTTAAAGTATTATTGGCTGATAATATCTACTGTAGATATTGATGAGTTTGTGCATGCATGTGTGTGTGTGTGTGTGTGTGTGTGTGTGTGTGTATCCTGGACCTCTTTCTTTTTTATGGGAATCTCACTTTTTATCCTTTAGTGTCTCCTAGCTCCCCCTGAGGTCACATGAACTAAATAGGAGTTTTATTTTATAACTGCCCCCTGGTCATAGTGATTGGTTGACAGGCAGACACTGGCCAATCACAGTCATTTCCTAGGACTTTTGAATTTTTTTCTTTCTTTCTCTCTTTTTTTCTTTTACTTTCAGGGATGTAATGGTTTCTTTCCTCTGGTTTTTGAGGACAAAAGTGTGTAAGTCCGTTGTTGCTACTGTCCAGGTTTTCAGATATAGAGATTTTGCGGCATAGTGGCACACACCTGCAATCCCAGTGCTTGGGAGGCGGAGACAGGAAGATCACAGGTTTGAGGCCAGCCTTAGCAATTAAGCTAGACCCAGACCCTCAGCAACTTAGTGAGACCTTGTTTCAAAATTTTTTTTTCGAAAAATAAGATGGACTGGGCATATAGGTTGGAGGTAAAATGCCCCTGTATTCAATCCCCAGTACCAACAGAAAAAAAAAAGCTGACATAGTTCAGAGTTGGAGAGAATCCTATAGATGTCAAGTCCCTGCTTTCAGTTTTCTCCTGGGTCTGGTTCTACCCTTGCTTTCCCTGCATTTTTCTGAGATTAGTCAACATTTCTCTCTTCCTCCTCTCCCTTTCCTTGTTTTTTAAATTAAATTTTAGCCAGAGTTCTGACTAATATATTTTCATAAGGAATTAACTCAATGTAGAAAATTCTTATTTTTCAAGAGGACATGGTCAGTGAAATTAAAAGAGCAAATTTGGTGTCATCTTGTGCAGTGTGGCAAGCTTGGAGCAGAGGGTGCACCCCAGTCCTCTCAACTTCTACCACATCAGGACTGGTCTGTGCCCCTCACTAAAAAGGCCAGCTTAGCCAAAAATCTTTAGAGAACTTAAAGGCAGATGAATTGGTTACTCTCTTTATACAACAGTGCCTAGTTGCTTCTTGGGAATGCTAAAGAGGCCTAGAAGACAAGAGGGCAGGCATGTATTAAATGGGGCTTCCGTATTCTGCCCTGTCAGTCTGATGTCTCTTATAGCTATATGTATGTGGCAGGGTCCTAGGAAGAATATTTGCACTGTCTTAGAGGATGTGGCCCTGGGACAGCCCATTGCCAAGGATTTCCTGAGAATCATGCTGCCTTTCAACTGAGTGAAGCCTGGGATAATTTTCCTTCTTTTCCCAAAAGGAACCTCAGCCAGATGGCCTATTGTACAGAAGGTTCTTAGGCTTGGGGTCAAGGTTCCTGGGAACCACAAAGTCCCTTCTTGCCTCTGAATCCTTGTAGCTGACCCTTGGAAAAATAGAAGTCCTTAGCTTAGGTCCTGGAGTGGGTAGGAGAAAGTTTCCTGAGAAACCAATTCACTTGGAGCTCTGTTTAATAATTTGAAGAGGGTTGGTGTGCACTGTCTTTGATCTAGCCTGAAAGCCTATTGAGTGTGGCTGGCTGAGACATCCTTATGGAGCGTCTGTGTTGACAAGTGACAGGGCCTCTGTGTTTGTTTCATGGTGGGAATGAGATTCATGGAGGATGACAAAGAGCTCCCAAGAAGCCAGGCATGGTGGCACATGCCTATAACCTCACTCAGTACTTGGGATGCTGAGACATGAGGATCACAGGGTCAAGCACAGCCTCAGCAATGTAGTGAGACTATCAGCAACCTAGCGAGACCCTGTTTCAAAAGAAAAAAATCAGACTGGGGGTGTAGTTTGGAGGTAGAATGTCCCTGGGTTCAATCCCTACTACCACAATAAATAAATAGCTCCCAGGAAGCCCTTGTGAATTTCCCTGTTCAAGCATGATTGTGGCCCTGGTGATGGTCTCTAGAAGCAGTATAATGTGTGATTAAGGGATTCAGTGATTGTGGAGTGATAGTACCCCAGGGTCTATCATGGCTTCCCTCAAAGAGAATAATAATAGTAACTTTTGCTGAGTACCCTTTATGTAGCAATTGTTCTTCTAATTGTGTTACATGTATTATCCATTTAATGCTTAGGTTTATCTTATCAAACAGGTATCTTTTTTATATATTCATTTATTGGTGCATTGTAATTATACATTTTGATACACATCAGCATACATGTATGATACATGTGTGCATCATACATGCACACATTGCTCATTTAGCTCTCCCTCAAATCCCACCCTATTCCCTTCCCCTCCCTCCCTTTCGTACTCCGCATAGTGATTGAGTCTTATAAGTTTGTGTATGTACATCATGTGCTATAGTGTGTTTCCCTCCACCCCCCTCCCAACTCCCTCAGTTAGGTCACCTTTTTTGTTCATCTAAAGTTTTCTTCTTCTTTGTTGGGAGTCCCTTCTGAGTTCCATTCTATCTACCTTCCACATATTAGGGGAGACATCCGACTTTTCACTCTTAGTGACTTACTAATTTCACTTAGCATAATGTTCTCCAGTTCTCTCCATTTCCCTGCAAATGATGTAATTTTGTTCTTCTTTGTGGCTGCGTAAAATTCCATTGTGTACATATCCCATAGTTTTGTGATCCATTCATCTGTCGATGGACACCTTGGCTGGTTCCAAAGTTTGGCAATTG
>PVJS01039904.1:0-18689 GCA_004027185.1 Glis glis | reverse complement strand
TCTCTCTACTTAGTGAGGCCCTCCGCAACTTCGTGAGACCCGGTTTCAAAATAAAGTATAAAAAATAGGGCTGGGGGTGTAGCGCGGAGGTAGAACGCCCCTGCGTTCAATCCCCGATACCTCAAAAAAAAAAAAAATGGAATCTCTTTAAAGTCTACAGGTGATTTAAGAAGGTGTGTGGGAGGGGCCGGTCCATCTTGTGTCCCCTGTCTGGTTCTTTGCTGATGTCCAACACGTTGAACACAGCTCAGCTTTGGGAACCAACCTCTGACTTGTGTGTTACAACATGTTCTCCGATGCTTCAGGCTGTCGGTATAACTGGGAGACAGCGGTACAATCTCCAGTCACTACCTTCACCTGTGGTTCCAGCCCGTCAGAGAAAAGGGTCCAGGATAGAGGACTTGGGTCACTTAAAACAATAAATTCCTGTTGTTTTCTTGCCTCCTGCCTACCTTCCTATCCCTCATCCCCTATCCTCAGTGTTTCTATAAGTATTTATTTTTTTAATTTATCTTTGTTTTGGGTACTGGGGATTGAACCCAGGGGCATTCTACCTCCAAGCCACACCCTCAACCCTATTTTATTTTATTTATTTATTTATTTACTTATTTATTTATTTATTTATTTATTTATTTTTGTGGTACCAGGGATGGAATCCAGGGGCGTTTTACCTCCCTGGCCCTATTTTTTATACTTTTATTTTGAAACCGGGTCTCACGAAGTTGCGGAGAGCCTCTCTAAGTAGCTGAGGCTGGCCTCAAACCTGGATCCTCCAGTCTCCGCCTCCCAAGTACTGGGATTATAAGTGTGCGCCACCACGCCCGGCTTTTATTTTCTATTTTGAAACAGGGTCTCGCTACGTTGCTAAGGCTGGCCTTGAACCTGCAATCCTCCTGTTTTATCCTCCCAAGTACTGGGATTAAAGGCGTGCACCACCATGCCTGGTCTATAAATATCTTAGAAGGCACTTTATCCTTATTGACAGGGCATTGAAAAGTGGCAAATACAGCTGCCCTGGGAGGTTAACGACAGGCATAAACCTGGTCCACGACACATTTCCATCTTTAGCTAGAATCTGCCCCGATGCTGCGCATGATGTCCAAGTATTAAATTACTCTATGAGAGTAAAATACATTCTGAAATAGGGCGGCTATCGTGACGGCAGTTAACGTTTCTATAGCACCTCTTAGTGTACATGTCCTTCTGACCTTCTCTCATTTCATTTTTATGAAGTTCTTGACAGATATTTTCTGGAGGAGGAACACGGACCAAGCTGGAGTCCTCATCGGCGAGGCGGGGAGGGAGGTGCGGACTGCTCCAGTCCCAACTGTCTCACATTTTGTTGCTGGGTTGATCTGTGCATTAGAATGTCCTGGTCCTGTGGGTGAAGAGTGTTGGCTCTGGGCTCAGATTACCTGGGTTCTTTAGGTCGATGTTTTGCTTCCTGAAAGTCTCAGTTTTTCTATCTCTAAAATGGGAGTGGTAATTACACCTGCCACATAAGGTTGAGCGAGCGAGAAATGAGATAACCTGTGTAAAGCACCATGTGATTTCCTGGAAGTATTTCCATCACCACCATCATCATCGTCGTCGCCATTTCCATCACCCTCAGCCTGGTCTCCCATGTCTGCCCAGGACGAAGGATGTGGATGACCTCGTCCTTCCTTGCTCAGTCCCGTTTCCTCATTGGCCATGTGCCCTGACGCCCTCCTTCCTGCGTTGTTTACAAGGGGGGAGTCTGAGTCTCTTTGCTAGTGTTTCCACTTCCAAAAGAAAAATGGCCCAGGAGAAAACTTGAAGACTGCAAGTCTGAATTCTTCAGCCAGGCAAAAATGAGGTAAATAAAGTGCAGGGCTTGGCCAGAAGTTCCCCAAAAAAGCAGGCTGGGGAGGGATGATGTCAAGAGGAGGTGGCACGGCTTCCGTCGAGAAGCCGCCCTCCGGTCCCTGCACCGCTATTGAGTTATCACGCGTCTGCTCAGCCAGCTAACTACAAATTAATCTCTCGTGGCTGACCAATTATGCACAGTCTTTGGGGAGAAAACAAGTTAAGAGAAATGTGTTAGGAAAGGCAAGCAGTTGTGTGCATGTGTGTGTGTGTGGAGGGGGAGATGGCTCAGCTAGCGTCAGAGGGCTTAGTGTCACATCTAGTCCAGCCGATCTGAGCAGTGTGTCTGCCAGTGACTGGCTAATCATGTGCATGTGCACACAGTCATCAGGCCCAGTGTGGCCAGGCATCCTTGCTTTGCTGGAGCAGTCCCAGGTGATGACTGTTGTCCCTGGGTCATTACTAAGAGCCCCTCTTTTCCATATCGGTCTTGGTTTGGACAATGAATTATATGGCCACCTTAACTATGACTGCATGGTGTGTCTGTGTATATAACAAAAAGACAGGATTTATAGTGCTGGAAGAGAGTCTAATATGCTGTGGTTGGAGTTTACCTTTTTTGCTTTGTTTTGTTTTCTCTAGAAACATAAAATCAAAGTCATATCCTGAAAACAATGTAGCCTTCAGTAGAGGTTGGTTGGGTTGTGGTAGTTTGTAAATGGCTCTGCCATTGACCTGCTGTGACTCCTTGGGCAAGTTACTGAGCCTCTCTGTGTTTGTTCTATGAACTCCAAACAGGGAATAGAGTTACCTACCTCATAAGGTTGAAATGAGAATTCGACGAGTTAATAGTTAACACACATGTAGCGGTGGCTGGCATTAAGCTCTTAGTCAATATTTGCTATTACTTTAGTCCCAGCCTTATTGTTCTTTAGCTGTTTGGCCATGTACATGGACCTCTCTCAACCCTAATTCCCTCATCTGTAAAAGTCAATATACTAATGTCTACCTCCTGAAAATGTAGTAAGCAGCAAATGGGGCATCCAATGAGAAAAAATTAGCGCAGCACCTGGTTTTCAAGAGATGCTCGACAAATCCTCATTTTCCATCCCTCCCTTCCTGCTTTCCTTCCTTCTTTCCCTAATAAGATGGGAACCAGGTCTCATAGCTCACTGAGCCCCTCTCTTCTCTAGTTGGCTTGTTTTGTGGGAGTTTCACAGTTGTTTTCTTTAACATCACTGGCATGAGCCTATGCAACCCAATAGTGAGATAAGTGGACTTCCAAAGGATGCTGTCATCCATATGATGCAGGCAGACTGTGAGCCTGAGACCAAGGTCATTGACACAGGTCGACCACACAAGGAGAGTTTTTCCAGTTGGCATAATTCAAGTTGACTTAATTTGTTGCTAAATATCCTGGTGAAGTTTGGGTTGTTTTAGTTTGTTTTGTTTTGTTCCCATCTCCCTACCCCTCTCCCTGATTCCCCCTCCTCCTCCATTCATCCAGGAGTTATTCTGGCTTCAAGGAACATTTCCATTTAAGCCATAACAAAAATGAAATGAGTTGAAGGCTGCAAAGGAAAAATCTGTATGATAACTGGTACTACAAAGCATGTTTAAAATACTATATTTGCTTTTGGTTTCTGTGGAGTAAACAACACCTAGCCTAGAGTTCTATCAATAAGAACAAGCTTTGAAAAGATGAGCGGTTGTTGGCACTATCAACTATAGATCTTTTGACTGGCTTTATCCAGACAGCATCCAGACAGAGGAGGTTCAACTCGTCTGTCATCCTGCCATCCTTTCATTCATTTCATTTGTTCCACAAATATGTAGTGAGTACTTACCGTGTGCCAGGCACTGTGGCATGTTCAGGGGACACAATGGGAAACAAAGCAAGAAAACCCAAAACCCGTGTCTGTCCTCAGTGAGTGTATGGGTATGGCCCGCCTTGGGTATATACGCAATGTCCTTGTCATCATTTACACATACTCCAAGGCACATCAGGTATCCTGAAGCGCAGAAGGAAAAGACGAAATTGAGCTAAGAAGGAAAGTCAGGGAAAGGACCAGTCTTACTGTTTAGAAAGAAACAGCCAGGCGTGGTGGCGCACGCTTGTAATCCCAGTACTTTGGGAGGCGGAGACTGGAGGATCCGGGTTCGTGGCCAGCCTCAGCTCTCTCTCGTCATGTCTTTCTCTCTCTCTACTTAGTGAGGCCCTCCACAACTTCGTGAGACCCAGTTTCAAAATAAAGTATAATAAAAAATAGGGCCGGGGGTGTAGCGCGGAGGTAGAATGCCCCTGGGTTCAATCCCCAGTACCGCAAAAAAAAAAAAAAGAAAGAAAGAAAGAAAGAAACAGAAAGCCTTAGCTGAGTCTCCTTCAAGAAGGTAAGATGGGTAGCTTCAGCTGAGGCCATGCAGGCAGACTAAAGTAGAGAAATGAAGCAATGGTTTCATGTTAGAGCTGCCACAGTGCCCCTGCAGTGATGACTTGTCTCATCTAAAGATTGAACCCATATACATATTTTGCTGTTTCATCTCATTTACCTTAGATAACTTCAACGAGATAAGTAAGGGTGCTCCATACACCTCCTATTTAACAGAAGCTTACACACAGCTACTAGAACATAGATGTGTGTGTGTGTGTGTGTGTGTGTGTGTGTGTGCGCGCACACACAAAGTCATATATATATGCTTGTGATCATAGCCATGAAAATTATGCCCTCGTGATACAGGTGATACATACGTTTATGAGGTTGGAAGTGGTGGAGGGAGAAATGGCATTGCAAAACCACTGTCAAGACATGATCCAAGTCTTTACCAAATAGTGGTAGTTACCAGTGTTTTCCAAAGGCGGTTGGCAGAGAGAGTATGTCAGAATTCCTGGGCCCCTTTCTAACAAGGCAGGTTCCTCACCAGCCAACCCCACCTGCTGAACGAGCACGTGGGAGGTGAACTCTGGGCTTCTACATTGTTAACTGCTTTTGCAGGTTTTCATGCACACTCAAGTTTTTTTTTTTTTTTTTTTGCAGTACCGGGGATTGAACGCAGGGGCATTCTACCTCCGCGCTACGCCCCCGGCCCTATTTTTTATACTTTATTTTGAAACCGGGTCTCACGAAGTTGCAGAGGGCCTCACTAAGTAGAGAGAGAGACAGGCAGAGAGAGAGAGAGAGAGCTGAGGCTGGCCGCGAACCCAGATCCTCCGGTCTCCGCCTCCCAAAGTACTGGGATTACAAGCGTGCGCCACCACGCCCGGCCACACTCAAGTTTGAGACCTACCAAACTGCTCTGTTTCACCAAGGAGGAAGGTGAACAGCAGCCTCAGAAGACTATGTCTCTGAGAAATGGGTCAAACTATTTAGCAGAACAAACAAAAAAAGAAAGAGCACAAAGCTGTTCTTAGAGAAAATACAGAGGAATCCAGAGAATATTTGAGATTTGCAGAATGAAACCTGTCTTCACAGAGGCTCATTGAACCAAACGACTTTGAGGCTCTTCAAAATTCCAAAATGATTTTCTCTACTATTTGAGGTTAACAAGAGCCAAAATATATTTTGTAAGAGGCAGATTTTTCCCCTCAAATTTTACCCCCCTTCCCATGCATTTTTAGGGACATTCAATACATATATTTTTCTATAATACTGCCCTAAACTGATCAAAAAAGTCACTTTGTAACAATGATTAGGTAGCCTGGTAGTATTGGAAAGTCTTTTGTTTGTCCTTAGAATCCAGATGTTGCGTCTGGCCAAGGTCAAAGGGATCCCAAACAGCAAGAAGTCTGAGTTAGCTCCAAAGTACAACTCCGAGGTGAGTCCCTGGCTCCCTTTGGGCTCTGGGCTCCCTGTTCAGAATTTGAACCTAACCTTCAAATGTCCCTACCCTCTTGCCTCAAAAAAGAAAGCCTTGAATAATGGCAGCGTGGCATCCTGGCCAAGCCCTGAACTGGGAGAAAACTCATGTTTTAGTCTTGGGGTTTCTATCAGTTTGCTGTGTAGGGCACATATTTCATCCTCTCTGGGGCTCTGTTTCTTTCTGGTTAGTTGAGGGGATTAAGCTATATGACCTTTAGGCCCAAAGAATTTCTCTGTCTTCAGTATCATAACAGGTATTGAAATTGCCGCCTAGCATATTCCAAGTTCAGTGTGTTTTGGTTGGCTTATCTGTTTATTGCTTTTGAAAACGCAATGCATGGCTGTGTCTTTGGCACCTCGCCAAGGAAAGACGAGCCAATTTGATCGTGTTGCTTCTGGATGTCAAAACACTCTCATCTGACCATGCCACCGAGGAAGTTTGTTGAGAATGTGACTGACTGACACAATGACTGATTGGCTGATAACAGTGGCTGACAGTGATTGATTGAGTATAAAATCATCTGCTCTCATTACTTCTGAAATTGAATTCAGATTGGTTCTATTGGAGGGTTTCCATGGAGACCATAACCTGCTGTAGCAGGTTTGTGGATGCATTGGCTTATTGTGATCAATACCTGTTTCCTTGGCTGATCTGAAGAAATTATTAGTGATCATAGTCAGGTAGAAAGAGGCAGCTGTACAAAAGGAAAAGCAAAAACACTCTTGAGGTTGTCTTACTGTGTAAAATGGACGCGGGGCCTTCTTACCGTTCTTTCTGCTTTAGCGAGCCAGTCTGCAATACATCTGGTAATTTGCCATTCTTATTTCGTTATTAACTTGGAAGTCTTGCTTTTGAAGAAGAAAAGTATCTGAGGCCCCCTTTTCTCCGTGAAGAAGATCAGGAGGGCAGACAAATGTTAATATTTGTTTTTTTTTAAATATGGTGTATTACGGTAACAACCAACATTTAATCAAATCTTAAGCACATTCATGTTAATGTGGAGACAGGGATGGTCCCTCAGGCTTTTTCTGGGTTGTTTCCATGAATGAAAAAGTCATTAAACAATTTCATAGGCTTGCCTTATTGATCTCTCACACTGGCGTGCTATGTCTGCTCTTCAGGGGAGCCCTTTCTACCTGCCCCCATCAGAGTTAATTACCGCTACTCCTGCGTTCACGTGGCATCCTCCCATCTTCTATGACAGTAGGCAACCTTGCCTCAAAATTGCTTGTACCTCCTTCGCCCTGTAGATTATGACCTCCTTGAGGACAGGGCCATTTTCTTCTTTTTGTATCATCCTCAGCAGCTATTGGAACTCCTGTTCCATCACAGGGGTTCAATAAATGCTAGTTGAATTAACTGGATCTGCATTGCAAGGTCATCTCTTCCTGCTCCGGTGTTTAATGGGATTCCCACCAAGTGAGCTGCGGAAAGTGTGTCTGGTCTTTCTGCTGCTTTGTCTCTTGTCCTGTCGCTGCGTCTGTGCCCGAGAGGGTTGTTAGGAAATATTGTGCTCCAGAAGGTTCATATTGTGGAATGTGTCTGTACAGCCTATAGCCGGCGCTGACCATGCTGAAATCCTGGTGGGAGGGTGCCTAAAAAGGGTTCAGTTGGCTTAGCTGCACTCGCTCATTGGTTTGGTTGGAATCGGCTTCCGCTTACTCCTTCCTCCCAAATTTGAATCATTAGTTGAAAACACTTTGGGGAGAACCTACCCTTTATGGCGGCTCACATTTTCGAGCACTTAGCACATACCTGGTGCTGTCGTTGGTACTTTACATATTTTTCAGTTCTTACACATTGTCCCCATTATCCAATTTTGAAGATAAGGAAACTGAACACTAAGCAGTTAAGTAATTTTCCTAAGGTCACAGAGCCAGGAAGCAGTAAGGTTGGAATTTGAGCCCCTCTGGTCTGGCTCCACTTAAACTATTTATCATCGTGCTTCCTGACAAAAGCGTTGTTTTTGTTTTGTTTTGTTTTGTTTTTGACGTGTAGTTCCTGAACCACCTACATCCTAATCACCTGGAATGTGTGTTAAAAATGCAGGTACCCCAAGACCTACTGATCCCACACTTTGGGCTGAGGCCAGCAAATCTGCACCAGCATGCTCATATCCATTCCCTACTTCAAGGAGCTTTGATGTCGGTTTGTTTTCTCGTTTTGACAGCAGGAGGGACAAGTGATTTCAATGCACAGTTTTATAAATCTCAGCTCTCGGGAGACACTGCTCCAGGCTACTGCATTTAAGTCAAGGCTTAGGGGTTTTTCTTTCTTTGTACTGCCTAAGTTTACATGGAACCGTCCAGAGAAATCACCAGAAATTTTCATTAAAAGGCACAGACTAGCCAGGTGTGGTGGTGCACACCTGTCATCCTAGTACTTGGGAGGCTGAGACAGGTCAGAGGTCAGCAACTTAGCAAGACCCGGTTTCAAGCTCAGAGGTAGAATGCTCCTGGGTTCTGTCAAGAAAGAAAGAAAGAAAGAAAGAGAAAGAAAGAAAGAAAGAAAGAAAGAAAGAAAGAAAGAAAGAAGAAAGAAAGGAAGAAAGGAAGAAAGAAAGAGAAGAAGAAGAAGAAGAAGAAGAAGAAGAAGAAAGAAGAAAGAAAGAAAAAGAAAGAAAGAAAGAAGAAAGAAAGAAAGAAAGAAGAAAGAAAGAAAGAAGAAAGAAAGAAAGAAGAAAGAAAGAAAGAAAGAAAGAAAGAAAGAAAGAAAGAAAGAAAGAAAGAAAGAAAGAAAAAGAAAAAACAGCACAGAGCTGCTCTAATGAAGGGACTGGTCAGAGGCGTCAGCAGTGAAGGGAAGGTCCAGAGGCAGGCTCCACAGGACTCCCACCCCAAGTCCAGGAGGTTTACCGGTGGCTTGCAGGTGAACTTCATGGCCTTGCACTTGAGCTTCCCGAAGTTCATACCCTGTTTTATGTCTTCCTCACTATAGTAAATGCAAACCAGCGGAGATCTGGAGCAGCCTCATAGCAGCAAGCTACTAAGCGTTTCTTCTTCCTGTATCTTTGCAGATTTCTCCAGTGACCCCATCCATGTTAGGTCTTCTTTCTTTCTTTTTTTTTTTTTTTTGTGGTACCGGAGATTGAACCCAGGTGTGTTCTACCTCCGCACTACACCCCCAGCCCTATTTTTTTATACTTTATTTTGAAACCAGGTCTCACGAAGTTGCGGAGGGCCTCACTAAGTAGAGAGAGAGAGAGAGAGAGACAGGGAGAGAGAGAGAGAGAGAGAGAGAGAGAGCTGAGGCTGGCCGCGAACCCGGATCCTCCAGTCTCCGCCTCCCAAAGTACTGGGATTAAAAGCATGCGCCACCACGCCCGGCCTTTCCTCTCTTTCTAATCTAGCAGAAATCATTTTCCCTAGCTGGTGCATCCTCTATGGAGAGGCCCCCACCTGAAAGTTTCAAGAGGTTTATGCCTCTGGGGTCGATTTGTTCCTCGCCCTCACCTTGCTTTCTATTCCTAGTTATCTTTCTGTAACTTGTTTCCTCAACCACTACCTGTCTCTTTTTGTTTAGTTGGTTGTTTTTGGTACTGGGGATTGAACCCGTGGCATTCTACCTATAAGCTACACTCCAGACCTTTTGTGATTTTTTTATTTGGAAACAGGGTCTCGCTAAGTTGCTAAGAGTCTCTCTAATTTGCTGAAGCTGGTCTTCAACCTACGATGCTCCTGTATCAGCCTCCCCTGTACTGGAATTACAGGTGTGCACCACCACACCCGGCAAGCACGTGTCTCTTTTAAGCACATCTATCCTCAACCCCTTTCCCTCATCCCAGGGACAACTACAGCATCTTCTGCCTGCCAGGGCTGCCATTACCTCTTTGACTGTATTTCTATTTCATGCTTTTGTTGGTTTATTTTCTGCCTCCTACCATTAGATTATCTGTGGAATAATTGAAATCTTACTTACTTGTGCAGGGGTTCCTTCCTCATCCCCATAGCCCAACTTTTCCCTCCTCTCCCCAGTCTCTTAGAAAGGTTTCTGTTCTAGTATACTTCTCCCACCTTGTATAGGGAGAGTCATTATCTTGGTCTTTAGGATTGCAATCTTATACATAGCATAACCATTTATTTATTTACTTATTTATTTTTTGTGTCACTGGGGATTGAACCCAGGG
Organism: Glis glis; assembly: GCA_004027185.1. Lineage (NCBI taxonomy): Eukaryota > Metazoa > Chordata > Mammalia > Rodentia > Gliridae > Glis > Glis glis. The sequence continues at coordinate 8,878 of PVJS01039904.1, read as the reverse complement.
GCATTCTACCTCTGCACTACATCCCTAGCCCTATTTTATTTTTAATTTGAAACAGGGTCTTGCTAGGTTGCTGAGGCTGGCTTCGAACCGGTGATCCTCCTGTTTCAGCCTCCCAAGCACTTGGATTACAGGTGTGCACCACCACGCCTGGCTTATAAACATTTTTAAAAACGACATTTCATAGTGATTCACACCCCTTTCATTTAGCTTACCTGCTGGGCCTTCCAAGGTGAGCAGAAGGCCTCTGTCTTGTCTAGAAGCTCATCACAGTTGCAAAGTGTCCAGGTGGTTTAACCCCAGGACCCATGACCTCCCTGCAGTCCAGGAATGCTTCTTGTGACCCCACCAGTGTGGTTCAGGCAGGATTCTTAAGTGAAATGGGACAGAAAATTGTATGATGTGTTTTGCCACATGAAGTACATTTAACTGCTGCTTGGTTCTATATACTCTTTTGATTTAAAACTCCCCTAACATTGTGCGGATAAGTAAAAATTTTTATTCTGCTAAAAAAAAAGAAAGAAAAAAATCTAAGCATTGTCAAAATATTTGCTTAATCTTGCAGATTCGGGAGTTGTATAGCCACTCACTCTAACAGACCAGAACAATGGCCATTAGATGAGAAGCAGATGCAATAGAGTGTGTAGTAAAAGCCTTCTATTACGGGCTGTGAGGGGGGAAATGAGTTGTTACCAGAACACAGTAAGTGTTACAGAATAAATCAGAACAAAACCATTCCCAATTACTGTACAAAGATAATTAAAGTCTACAACGCTAATTAAGGTCTGTTTATATCTATTTCTGTTTGTGTACAAACATATGCACATAGTTAAATATTTTCTATTGTTTTTTAGGCAATGCTATCTTCAGAGTTGATTTTTTTTTTCTGAATTTAACTTTTGTTTTTATATCGCCAGGAAGTACGATCTCCAGAAACTCAAACCCCAGCCTTTCCTCCTTGGTTTTAACTTTATTTTTCTTGGCTCACTTCAGAAAATCCTTCAAGTATGTTAACACTACTTCCTCAAGTGAATTTTTTTGGTCTATGATGTTTTTAGTGGGATCAACCAGGGGTTATTTTTTTCTCCTATCTTAAAAAGAGAAGGGTCTTTTCCTTGAACTTGCCAAATATGCCAAATTATATTCAGACATTAGAGTTCTATAGGATTACAAAATGGCCTTTGGATATGGATCTGGAGTAAATTTAAACTTGAAGAATGAGAAATTGATAAATAACCCTCCCTACTGGCGGTTCCCCAGGGATTTCTTCACAGACTATAAATATTGCATAAATATTCCCTGACCGGTAAGCTATAATTTTTTGGATGGATGTTAGTGGTTCTTAAAGAGGGAACAACAATGAGCTATAATTATCATTCAGAAGTGATCAGCTGAACAATTGGAGAGGCAATAGCTTTCAAGGAAGGTCCAGGAATAGCCTCTGTCTATACTGTACTCGACTCAGCCTTGCGAATTAGGAAGAAATTTGATTCTAACTTGCTGTTGATATTCTTTTGAAAATCACTTTATGCCAACAAAGAAATAACAATGCTTTTAAAAGAAAATGCTTGATACTCCCTTTTCCTTTTATTCTTTCTTTCAATCACCTACTCCCCCCCCCAGTCTTAGTCTACAAGGGATTTAATACAGCTAAAATTCTAATATAGTTTTTCTTTCTAGGGTTAAAATAGCAATCTGCATATAATTTTTAGAATTAAAAGGAAACCTCCTATATACAATTTATAACTTCAGCATTCTTTTTTTTTCTTTTCTTTTAGTACTAGAGACTGAACCCAGGGGCATTCTACCTCTGAGCTACACCCCCAGCCCTTTTTTTTAAATTTGAAACAGGGTCTTGCTGAGTTACTGAGGGTCTCGCTCAATTGCTGAGGCTGACCTTGAACCTGCGATCCTCCTTTCTTAGCCTCCCAAGTACTGGGATTACAGGCATGCACCACCATGTCCGGCTTTTAGCAGTCTTTAAAAAGCTTTGGCAAGTCTCATTCTAGATCAGGATGGTCCAATAAAACTATAATGCAAGTGGTATGTATTATTTAAAAATTTCTAGTAACCACCTTATGTAAAATAAATAGATGAAATTAATTTTGATGTTATATTTAATTTAACCTACTATATCCAAAATATTTTTATTTCAACACGGAATCAATGAAATAATTGTTAAGATATTTTACACTTTTTATAATGGGGTCTTTTAAGTTTTGTGTTTATCTTAACATTTCTAGCACATCTTAATTTAGATTTGCCTGATTTCACATGCCCAATAAAGCCATCTAGTTTGGTGGCAGCTGAATTAGTCCACAGATCAAGCAAGTAACTCTTGAAGGAGCCCCAGTGTTAGTTAACAAAATCAGAAGGTTTCAATGTCTGCTTACATGGAACTGCTATAAAAGCAGCTTTGGAGTTAAAGAAAGAATCACTCTGTTACTTTGTTGATGATGGATTTAGAGAAACAAAATGACAGGAGGTATTACAAACCTGAAAAGTCTGATTGAGAGCATAATGTTATTTTCTGGGCATTAAGCTGTAAATTTGGGACTCGTGAGTTTTACTTGCAAGCGAGGGCTGAACTGGAAGCATTATTGGGAAGAGTCAGTCCTCTGTGAATGAGCTCAGAGAGAAGAAACATTTGGCCTAAAGGACAGCTCAGCATTCTTCGCCTGCTCCTGCTGCAGAGTAGACGCCCATCGCCCCTTCTTTCTTGTGCTGCACTGTAGGCTGGAGCCATCCATTCCCAGCTTAGTGAACCACATGCGCAGGTTCCTTGGGGTGGAGCCAAGACAGCAGGGGCTTTTAAAATCTGATAGCCCTCGGTCTGAACAGTTGGGTGACACGAAGCAAATTACAGATCCGAATCTGGTTCCTCCTCTGTAAAACAGGAAAGTTAATGCCTACCTTGCAGAGCTGCTCAGGCATAGGAACTATGAATGTATAAAGTACCTAGCACAGTGTCTGAGACATAGTAAACAGTCAATAAGTGATGGCTATACTCATAAATATCATATAAGTATAATATCTATATAGACAAGGCAATTCTGGGGAAGCTGGGATAGGAATTGATAGATGCATAGGCTGTGTTAAAATTTTTCTGTGTTTGTTAGACTTAGCTCCTGTCTCTTTTCACTTTTTGCAGAATGACTTTAGCTGTGAATGCAGCTAAAATGTTTTCTAACATCCACCCTTGGTCCCACCTGGGTGTTTATTATGTCCTGATGGTTGTTTTCTGGAAAGGTGAAGTAGGCATATTTTGGTCTACTCTGGTTACTAAATATAGGTAAAGTTCTTGATTGTTAGTTTTTATAGGTTTGTGGTTTTCTTGAAAACCATCTTTTTATTATTCTTTCCTCAAATTAACTTTCAAGAATGCAAGCCTAGCCAAATCTCACACTAATTCACTCTCATGCTCAGCAAGTCCTTCTTTGCAGGGTTCTATTTTGTGTGTGCGTGTGCGTGTGCGTGTGTGTGTGTGTGTGTGTGTGTGTGTGTGTATCAGGGAATGGCTTTGCTCTGCAGTTCAACACTCTTTGCTTTAGATTATGTTTGGGCCACATTTTATAGTTTATTTTATGATCCATAAAAGTGGTAACCACAATTGGTTAAAAGTGCTGTGAGCTACTGGAAGGGTTTTCTTTGCAATTCTGTATAGTTTTAAGCACTCTGCATGTAATTTTGCTAACCAGCCAACTAACTGAAGTATTCTTCATGAGTGGATCATATCCCGAGTTCGACATATGCAGCTTATGGGAAGTATGTACTTTTCACAGTGTACTTCCCTATGATGCAAAAAGACACTCTTTTAGAGATAAAACTTGTCAGGTAAACCGTGATAAAATGACCATTTGTGGCAGAATAAAGAGGAAGGAAAAACAACTTCCAACTCTTCAGAAGGGAGCACTATTCAGAACAGAATTGTGAGCTTCTTTATATATTACACATCGTCATCTGTATAGAATATTTTCATAAGAAGGGTCTCTAACCATTTTTCTTGTTATGCCTTCATCCTCTTGCTATGATGGAGCAAAGAATAAGACTTATCCCTTCACATCTTTCTCCTTGCCAATACAGATGTGCACATGCACGCATACACACATAGAAGGGTGCTTGCTTGCTCTCTCTCTCTCTCTGTATGGAAACAGAATCATACTACACATAGTTGTATTTTATTCACTTAACAGTACATCTTTCTTACACCTAAAAGTCAGTAGATACCGTTCTTACCCTGTCCTTCCTCACCCTAAATTTGCTAAGAAGAGCTTTAATATGCAAATTTAGACTACAAACATGTCCACACTATATTTCAGGACGTTAGTGACGATATTCCAGGAAGTTAGCTGCTTGCTAAGTGTCAATTCAAATATGCATCTGAGTTAAAACCAGACCAAAAGAATATCCACATTTGGTATAGACCAGAAAATAAATAACTCAAATAAATAAACTGGAGGCATTGTCTTTTATGAGTATTATAGAACCTAGATGAAGATGTATAAAACAAAAGTATACTTCATACTTGGATATCTGAATAAGGAGGAATATAAGTTACACTGTTAGAAATACCTTGTTTCAACTGAGTTTCATAGAAAGAATTTTTATATCATAATTGATTTTCAGCCAGTTAATAATACTTGGGATTTAGTAATTTTATGCAGTTTCTTTTCTTACTCTTTTCTATTACTCAAATGTTGTCAAGAGACTAATAATTTGTAAATAAATTTTGTTCAGAAGCTATATATTAAACAGTTATCAATGCCTACGGTATTGGTCTTGCTATCAGTGTTCAGATGATATTTTTAATAAACTGACTTTTAAAATTATAATGAAATATATATGTGCATATACATATGACTACACAGGTTGAATATCTCTTATCCAAAATGCTTGAGGCCAGAAGTATTTCGGATTTGAGATTCTTTTGAAATTTCAGAGTTTTTGCATATGCGTAATGAGGTATCCTGGGGATAGGATCCAAGTCTAAACACAAAACTCATTTATATTTTATATACACCTTATATACATAACCTGAAGTCAATTTTGTATATTTTTATTGTGCCTGCATTTTGACTGTGACCCGTCACAGGAGGTCAGGCATGAAATTTTCCACTGGTGGCTTATGTCATGCTGGCAGTCAAACAGTTTTAGGTTTGGGAGGATTTCAGATTTTGGATTAGAGATGCTCAACCTGCATACACACATGTATGTTGAAGTGAACAATTTTATGAGTTTTAAACTATATTTTCTCATAATTTTATAATTATTGAGCTTTTGGAAAATTAATGAGGATAAGACACTATATAGCTTATCTGTTATTAGAAGTAAACCTCTATTGAGTTGGATATCCATAAATTTAAAGAATCAGTTTTAAATGCTTCATCTTTTAAATCTTTGAATGGGGTTAAAAGTCATGACATTGTTTAACACTTAATTGCCAGGCTGATATGGGCTTTACTACTGCCTGCCAGTCTTTTTCTTCTTCTATTTAAAAAAATTTTTATTGCATTGTAATCATGCATCATAATGAAGTTCAGAATGATAGAGACGTGCATTCACATAGTTCGTGGTGAGCTTCTCCCCAGATCCCACCCCACTCCCTCCCCTCCCCTGTACACAATATCGAGATGGACATTGAAAATTATATATACATATAATTTTGTATATGTATATAGTGCTAAGTGAAGTATTTCCTTCATCAAGTCTCTCTCCCTTAGAGTCCCTCCATCACTCCACTGGGATTTCTCCTCCTTTGTCTGGAGTCCCTTTTATATCCCAATTTCTCCCTAGCTTTCATATATGAGGGAAACATATGACCCTTTATTTTTTGTGACTGGTTGATCTCACTTAGCATAATATTCTGTAGTTCTATCCATTTTCCTGCAAATAACGTAATTTTGTAATCTTCTTTTTTTGGTTGAGTCATTCTCCCACACAACACAATGGCTATTTTAAGTCACTCGCCAAACTTCCTTTAGAGCCACAGCTCTTCCTTCTCAGAACCTGTTCATCATCAATTACTCCTTTTCTATAATCTTCTCTCCCTCTCCAATGGGTCACGATCTCTGGCTTACAGAAGAGTAACAAGACTAGTACCAAGAACTTTGTTTTCTTCTGAATCATCTGAGAGTAAGTTGCCAACCTCATTCTCTATATCCTGACATACTTCAATGTCGTAATCCCTGTGTGCAAGGAGGTGTGCCCATATAGCCATGATACAACCCTCAAAATCAGGAACCTTCAAATCTTTTGACCATATTCAAGTTTGGCCATTTGTCCGCATCATGTCCTTTTAAGCAAACGGTCTCAGTTCAGAATTGTATGAGTATTACATTTTGTTGTCATGGTTTCTCTAGTTTCCTTCAGTCTGCAACAGTTTCTCCGTCTTTCTTTGACTTTCGTGACTTTAACAGGTGATGACTATAGGCCAGGTATTTCACAGAATGACCCTCAATTTGGGTTTGTCTTCTAATTATGTTCCAGTGATGTGATATTGGACTACAAAAGGTCAAAGTTCCTCAAAGCTCAGTTTTCTTCTCACTGAGGCGAGCTCATGTGCATCCATGCGTCCACTTACTGATGTTTAGTTGAGTCACAAATTCCCACCTCAAGCCCAGGCCTCTCCAGTGGGCTCTGGAATCATAGGAGCAAATGTCTCCCTGGTACCACCTCTTGGGTACTAAAGACTCTGAACTCTATGTCCAAAACCAGACTCATCCTTTCCCCAGATATCTTGGTCCTCTTACAGCATACTCTGTCCCATGAGTGCCATCAATAGCCCTCTTGTTACAAAAAGCAAAATCAAGAATTCAATCTCATCTTTACCTTCAACTCCAATCTATCCCGTTGTCCCTTTGATTCAGCATCTTCATGGAGTTGTCCACTTCTGTCCAACTCCACTCTCCGCCCTCCACCCTCGCCTCTCACAACCTCTTTTCTGGTCTACACATTTGCTTTCTGGCCTCCTCTTATCTGTTTTCATTACCTTAGCCAGAATTATCTTCTCACAATGCAAGTTTGATTGCATCATTTCCTCTTCTCCACCCCTTGCCTGCTTAGGGACCTTAATGGTATCCCTTTGTGTTCAGGACTGACACATCATTAGCATGGAAACGGGACCGTGTGCTGATGACTGGCTCCTGCCTTCCTCCTCAGTCTGACCTCATGCCTGACTTTGTTTTTATCTTTCCACCTGTACTTACCACACTTCCTCCAACGACAGGACCTCTGCTTCTCAACTTATCTTCCTGGTCTTCCAGTGCTGTGTCCATGCATGTCACTGTCAACATGATTTACATTATGATGTGAGACTCATGTACCAATAAAAGCATAAAAAATAAATCACTTCATTGGGATATAATTCAAATACCATACAAATCATCCATTTAAGTATTCAAATAAGTATACAATCATCACTATCTTACTTCTGAATATTTTGATCACTCCCAAAAGTAACTGTGTACCCACTAGCAGTCACTCCCCATTCACACCCACTAATAGCTGCTCTTCATCGCTCGCTCCCCTCACTCCCAGCACCACCACCACACCTGCCCAGCCCTTGGCAACTGCTAATCTACTCTCTTGTCTCTCTAGATTTTCCCGGTCTGCGAATTTTATATAAATGGGATCATACATTAGGTGGCCTTTTGCGTGTGACATCTTTCACCTAGCATATTGTTTTTGAGGTTCGTCACATTGTAGTGTGAATTGGTACTTTATTCCTGTCTATAGTTGAATAGTATGACACTGCCTGGTTATACTACATTTTATTTACCCATCAATCAGTTGATAGACAAATTTGGAACGGAGCATCCCTTCCTCAACACAACTTCCCTAACCTGCATGAGTAGGCCAGATGTTACCAGATGGGGATTCATTGCCCTGGGTCCCTCTGCTTGGTAGCATTTTCCAGGGCTTCATTTCACCTTTGTTGGCATGATTCTTGGCCTGGTTCAGTGCCGGTGTTTTCCACCAGACAATACAATAAGAGATGACAGTGACCGTATCTGTTTTGATGTCCCATGGTATTTCCATACCTAACACAGGGTCCCTCACATGTATTTGCTGAATGAATTAATCCTAATTCAGTTCATTAAAACAAGGTTGTACCTGTCAGGCTGGATATCGGAACCATTCAGATGAATTTCTTTGGCATGCTGCCTGTTGTGCCATAGATCCGAAGGGGCCTCCTCAAACCACTTGTTATTCCTCTTGCCTCCGGCACACTTTTACACAACTGTATTTCTTAACGAAATTATTGTGTACTTATTGCACATCAGCACTTATTGTACATAATTATCTGAATTAAGTTAAACAAGTGGAGACATCACCAGAAGAGGCAAAGGCAGAGAAACGTATTGAAGCTATGAACACCTTGCAAACTAGTCTCCAAGCCGGAAAGGTCTGAGTTATTGTCAGATGTGAAGAGAAATGGGATTCTTCTGGCAAGTGTTCATCAGTAGTTGAGGAAAAAATTAACAAGTTTCCTGTTGTCATTAAATTGTAGGGAATAATTTATGGGGGAGACATGTTTATTTGAACAAGCAGCTTGCTGTAATGACAGTGGCTGCCCTTCTTGGGATGGTTGCTGTGGGCTAAGAATCATGCAGGGGACTTTGGGCTTGTGGGGTCTTTAATTCTCCCATCCACCTTGTGAAATAAGTGTTCCTGCCACCATTTCGCAGACGAGTACACTGAAGCTTTAAGAGAAGAAGTAACGTGGCCTTTATCCCACAGTTTTTTTTTTGTTTTTTTTTTTTGCGGTACTGGGGATTGAACCCAGGGGCGTTCTACCTCCGCGCTACACCCCCGGCCCTAATTTTTTTTATACTTTTATTTTGAAACCGGGTCTCACGAAGTTGTGGAGGGCCTCACTAGG
>PVJS01039903.1:0-18691 GCA_004027185.1 Glis glis | reverse complement strand
GATCCTCCGGTCTCCGCCTCCCAAAGTACTGGGATTACAAGTGTGAGCCACCACATCCAGCTTTCATTTATTATTTTGAAAGAGAGTCTCACTAAGTTGTAGAGCATCTCGCTAGGTTGCTGAGGCTGGATGCGAACCTATGACCCTTTTGTCTAACCTCCCAAGTACTGGGATTACAGACATGCACTACAATGCCTGGCTCATTTGCATTATTTTTACAACCAAGTTTTTAGGATCCTTCATGAAAGAACTTGAATTAAAGTTGAAACATCTTGAATTCAATCTCTCTTTAAATAATAAACTATTATGACCACATAAGTTACCACAGAATGCCACATTAGTCAACATTACACAGAATCTTCGATGTGTGCTGTTCCCATGACAGTCTAATATGACCTCAATATCAGGGAACTGATTTCTGTCTTGCTCATTTGAGAACTCTGACAAGTCTAGCAGTCTAGGTGCCTGGGGGAGAATGAAGGAAACAGCTTGGACTTGTAGATGCATTACCTAGTACAGAGTGAATAAACAAAACACAAAATTCCCACCTCTCAGCTTCTTACTGGGAGGGGACAGAGTTGACCTGTGTGTCCAACACTGCACTGTATTTAGGGCTATCCACAGAACTAGCATCTGTTTGTTCAGTTCTGAGCTCTGATGGATTTGGCACAATCTAGCCACCTGAAGCAGAATGGAGAGAGTGGATTAGGCTAGTAGCTTCAGATAAATGCACAGTGAACTAGAAGCACACACACACACACACACACACACAAAAAAAAAACATAGCTGTCTGATTATCCTGGGGGAGAGAAAAAGGAGGTAGAAGTACCTAGCATCCCCAGCTAGTAGGGCCCTCGTCTCTTGTCAGCTTTGAAGAAGCTATTGAAGACAGACTTTACCCTTCATCAAACCTTAAGATTAAGGTTCCAAGTCTCAGAGGAGGGAAATGAGGTAGAATAGGAAAAATAAAAATAATAAGTAGGAAGGAGACAAACTGGAAAGGAAGGAGAAATTATAGTTTTAAAATCTAGAAACTTCATAATTCTTATCTTCACTCTACAGTCTGTTATTTCTTAGGTAAAAATCCTCAGTAGGCCCACACTTTTAATATAATGGCCCATCTCCCCAACCTGAAACTCCTGATATGCTTGGTAAACAAAGGACCCATACGGAAGGTATGACACTTGGTCAAGCTCAGGTACCACCCAGCCGCCACACATTGATCAGATGTCAGGAACCTGAGGATTCTGAGAAAATCCAGACCCCCTTCCCTGATGTTCACCCCTACCCACCCCCTCATGGGGGTCTCCCATAAAAAATATGAAGACCCCAAAGTTGCTTTCTCCCTCTTGAGATGGCCTGTGTACTCTCTTGAACATAAATACCCCACTTTCCTAAGTAAACCTCTGTCTTTGTCTCTGTGGGAAAACAAAAATGTGCCTGGAATCCCTGGCGAGGCTGATTGCTGATTGGAGGGAGTCTTTTGTATAACACAAGTTATAAAAAGTGCAAGGGTGCCTGGTTTGTCTCTAATACACAGATTCCAACACAGATACCAAAGAAACATATGTCTGCAAAAATAATTACACAAGAATGTTCATAGCAGAGTGATCTCAGCAAGATGGCAGAGTAGAAAGCCCTTGACCTTCTTTTCCCTTTTCCTTACAAATGTACAAATCAAGGAAAATGAAGAATCAGGCAAAAATCATCCAAACAAAGGAACAAGATAAGTCTTCAGAAACCAGTCATAAAGATGGGGTTACATGATTTACCTGACAAAAAATAAAAGCGACTCTCATATATTTGTTCACTAAGATCAAGAGAACAATGAATTCACAAAGAGAAAGTGATAGAAAATACTTTTTTTAAAAAAAATATCAAACAGAAATCATAGAGCTAAAGAACACAATATTTAACTTAAAAAATTCATGGGTTGGATTCAACAGCAGACTACATCATGCAAAAGAAAGGATCAGTACATTTTTAAAAAGGTCACTGGAAATAATTTAGTCACAGGAGCCAAAGAAAAGAAAAATAAATTTTTACAGTGAAGAAAGCTTAGGGGATTTAGAGTATACTATCAATTAGATCAATGTGTGTGTTATAGAACTCTCAGAATAAGAAGAGCAATAAATGATCAGAAAGCTTATTATAGAAATATTTACCCAAACTTCCAAAGTCTCAGAAAAAATAGACCTCTAGATCCATGAGGCCAAAGAACACCAAATAAGATGAACTCAAATACTGCATGATTTCACTTATATGAGGTATCTAAGAATTAGTCAAATTCAAAAATAAGAGTGAAATGAGAGTTGCCAGGGACTGAAAAAAAGGGGGAAGTGTGGAGTTACTAATCGACATGCATAAAGGTTTAGTCAAACAAAATGAATTCATTCTAAAGATCTGTTGTTCATCATAACATAGTCAATAATAATATACACTTAAAATCTGTTAAAAGGGTAATCTGATGTTAAGTATTATTATTATTATTATAGTAATAAAAGATCCCTGGGAGAACTCTTGTTATTAATGTGAGAGTTTATAGAACTTCTATACTAATAGTCATTTGGCTTCACTCTATCCACTGGCAAAAAATGTTATTCAAATATATAATAAAGTAAAATAGAACATATTACTCTACAACTTCATAGGTTTCTCATTTACATAATGTATATACACAATGACTCAAGCAAATCTTCAAACAAATATAATCACTCATATATTAAAAGCAATTCTATCTATTAAAATAAGGGTGTTTGTAGCAGTTTTATTCATAATAACACAATCTGTGAACAAGCTAAATGTCCACAAATAGGATACTATATTTAATGAATTATGGTATATTTATTCAACTCAGTATTACTGCAAAATAAAAAGAAAACTACTAGTTCCCACAATACAGGTGCATCTCAACAACATGCTGTTGAGAGAATGAAGCCAGACTCAGGAAGTAGTGTATAATCTGTCTCTCACTCACATGCATGCAAAAATATGTAAGCTAAGAGGACAGAAATCATGACAATGGTTGCTCATGGTGGTATACAGACTGACAGGAAAGGGGAATGAGGCAAGGTAATCATGGTAATCTATAACATGACTTGTAATTGTTTGCATGAGTGTACATACTTGTGAATGTTTGCCATACTGTATAATTAAAATTTTAGTATTTTATTATATGTAAATTTCACTTTAATAATAAACAAACATGCAGAGTTTGAACAAAATCACTGCTACCATCACCTGTTGGCTGCACTATTGAAGCAGTTCTCTCTGCTTCCACAATAGATTGCTTCTACAGCCTGTTTTCTACTTATCAGCTGGACGGAATCATACCCTTTTAAAAATAAATGAAGTCATGCAACACGCCCAACTCCGTACACTCAGAAGTAAAGCCAACACACCTTAGAGACTTCCAGGTTTCAACAAAATCCAGCCCCATCCCAAGCCTCTCTGCCCTCACATCTTAACTTTTACTGAGCTCCAGCACATGATGCTTCTTGCCACAGGCCTTTGCACTTGTAACCTCTGCTCTTCCCCATTTATCCGAGGAACAGCCTCCCTCACTTGTGAAGTCTTTGCTGTGCGCCAACAACCTGACCACTCTATTTAAAATTGTAAACCCACAGCTCTCTCTACCCTACTCTCTTCCTTTGTTTTTCCATACTATTTATCACAAATTTGGCATATAATTTATTTGTCCTTCTTTGTGTATGAGCAGCTCTGTTCCCTCATTTTAATGCAAAAATCTATGTAGGCAATGATGTTTTTTGTGGGTCTTGTTTGCTTCTGTATTCTGAGTACTAAGTACTACATAAATAAATGAAAGTATGGATCTATAAACATAATCACTTTCCCATCAGTGTCCTAATTGTGTTATACATTAAAATGTTGAGGTGGACAGAGTTGAGGGCAATTATGAAGAATATCACTAGAAAAGTTCCTCTAGCTTTATCTGGAAAGAATAATCAGCACTCATTTTGGATGTATTGTCAAGATTAAATAATTCTGCTTTTCCAGGGTATCAAAGTCAGCTCTACAAGTATTTATCAAAGTAAGACTTTCATCTTAATGGAAAGTCAAAACATTTATCAATAGCCATATTGATACCATTAAATGAGTTTATCTCAATATGGTACTACAGATACAAACATGGATCTCATTTGGTCTTTAATTTTAGAATACTACAATGATACATAAAGAATAAAATTTTTCTCAGTATTTTCAATCCTTCCCTTCATTCCAAGTTATCATGTTATCAATCCACAGCTCATAGAAGCCACCAACTAGGGAATCAATCATGTTAATAGATATCCCTGTAACTCTCTATCAGCATTAAACAGCAAGTACATTCAGAAGGAGTCTTGATTTAAATAAATCACTTAAGCACAATCAAGGAGTACAGTGTATTTTTAAGTAAAACTCAAAGGAATTTTCCATTTGTTTGACATAAAATATGCTCTAGTATATATTAGAGATGCAAGTTTCTTATATTTGTATTTCTGTCTGTTATTTAAGGCATATTATAGACCTGATGATCACTCTCTGCCAGCATCAGTGACAGGGAACCATGGCACACAGGCTCCTGTCACTGCTGGGCTGCCATCACCATCAACAAAAAAACCCAAAGCTGCCCTTCTTCTCTTCTAATCAAACTAGGGCTCCACCACTGGCCCCTGGGGATCTGTTTCAGAATCTGGACTCACTGAAGTGCAGATATCTACCAAAAAGATCAGACAAATACTGCTATCAACCCAGTATGTCAAGAACCCTTCTGAAAGGCAAATGCCACTGTGCAATAATTAAACAGGATTATACTTGGACTCACACCCAAAAGTGTGGGATGTTTTTCTTGCTCACTTATACCTATCTTGATCCCTGTATCTGTTACCACACACTGTATCCTCCTGCTGGCTATGTCAGACTTTATTCTTTATGGTGAGTTTTTCCATCTGTAACCTTGCTTTTTTCTGAGTACCTCACAACCACAGTCCACTGGATATGTTTGTACATATCCAAATCCCACTGTGAAGAGAAGTCATGTCTCCTCCTCTGCCAGAGAGGTGTCTTAGCCTCCATGCAAATTAGTGCATCCTTCTTTAAGGAGGGAGTGTTGTCTAACCCTACACATTAGCTACATGTGCATAGCTTAGGACCAGTGGGGCATCTTGTTAAATAGACAAATTCTAGTGACCTTCCTTGGCTACTGTAGATCAATGCTATGCAATAATTATAAAACTGAGTAGGCGGAAGAGATAAATCCATTTAGAACAAAATCAATTTTTTCAGGTTGGTCATTAGTATATGCAGTATGATTATTCATGAATCTCCAACATTATATTTCTTTTCCCTTATTTTAGATGCTTTAAACATTTTTAGAAATTTTTATTTTTAACATCAATTCAATACATAAATGTGTACATTGAATTGTGGAAATTTAGAGAATATGCAAATATAAATGTGAAAGATGAAAATGTAAAATATTCTTAATCCCCTAATACATATAATCGCTATCTAGAGAATATATATCATTCCTAGTGGGATGCAAAATTATAGAAACATAAGAGCGTGCCATTCTCCATGTCAAAAATCCAGATAGGATTTTAATTTTAACTTTACAGCAACAAAATAGCATCATCATCAATAACAACCTCAGCAACAAAAAGAAAGCACTTCTTTAAGGATATCTAACTACATGAATGATCAAATCAGTTAACTCAAAGTTTTTCTTTATGAAGATCCTGAATCTAAAACTTAGACAAGAGAAAACAAAGGACACAAATTAAGATGAGAAGCGTTTGCTTTTTACTGCTTCATATTGCTACATCTGAAGAAATACAAGAATGAAAGGATGAACAGTTAAGATACAGAATTCAGAATTTCTTTGAAAAAATCATCATATGACTAAAAAAGGAGAAAATGGCTTAGGTTACTTCCACTTTAGTATTCTATTATTCATCACTTTAAAAATAAGAAAAAAAGTTTTTATTCTTCCTATTCAATGAATGCTTGTTTTAAAAGGCAACATAATGATTTCTCCAATTCAATGAATATTTCATTTAATAACTCCTATTCAAATAAATTTGCAGGTGTTATTAGAAAAATAATTCCATGAATTCCAGGGTCAGACATTCTATAATAATACTCCCAAATAGTTCTAATTAGCTTATAATACTAAAGATACTGATAGTAAAGTGTTATGAAATATTAAATGAATAGACTCTAGAAGGAAATAGAGATGTAGCTTTAAAACTGCACAGGACTGGTACCTACCTCATTTTTCACTGGTTTTATAGAAAAGTTAATGTGAACATGTATACACTCATCAAAATAAATTTCCCTGTATTGACATTAAGGAAAGGTCTTATTTTCAATCCATATATATTTCTCACATATATCAAATCATTGTGTATGTTATATTATACAACATCACTCACAGTAGGACCAGAGCGAGGTCTAGCTTCCTTTCATTTTAGTCTGTCTTGCTATCTGAAGAGGTTCCCTTTCATATGTGAGCTATTTTGACCACAAATCCTTCATGGGGTTTTTATTTTACAAATAAATAACCTAATCATCATCATTTGTTCAACTCACACAACAATTGATAGAGTTAGGATCAGAACTCTTAACCCATGGATTTCTGTCTACTGTTTTCTGAATATGTCATCATATAATTAATAAGTGCTTATGGGCAATGGTGAGAGTTCTGCCTGGTACACATTATCAGTTGATCAAAAAACAAGGAGGTTTTGATCACATGTGTAGGCAAGCACTGTGTTAGGTCCTTCTAAGAAAAACAAAAGCAACAGAGTAGCCACCCTACCAATGTTTTAGAAAAACAGGAGTTACGTATTTGATACAATTAGAAACTATTAAGCAAGGGTTATTTAAATGCTCAATCATATTCTTCCAGCTGCCTTAGGATTTTTTAAAAGGAAGCAATCGATGTGATGTATTAGAACTATAAAAGGCTCTTTGAAGAGGTACGAGACATTCACAAAAGAGGACATGCTTCAGGGAACTGTCCCATGCACAGGCCACATGCTTCATTTGAGCATCAGAACAGATCAATAGAGATTAATCTAAAACAGAAACATAAGCCCATCTACAGACATACAATGCCTTGTGTTGTAATCACTGCCTTCCCTCCTGGGGCATCCTACCACCGTGCACACAGAGTCACCCCACTCCAGGCTCTGTCATGTTCATTCACTTTTAGATCAGGCTATTTCTAGTTTCTAAGAAAGGCTAACATCTCCTAAAAGCCTCTGCATCCAAACCCTTGTCCCTTCCTTTCTGGTGGAAGCTGGAGTCTGCCATGGAGTCAGAGCTACCAAAGAAGACGGGAGATGCTCAGCGTAAACAGCCGGCACTGAGGGCAGGCCCAGGCTTCTCTAGGGCCACTGGATGCTGGAAGCTGATGCTAAGGTGACTCAGATGGCCTGTCCCACTGAAGAGGCAGCAACCCTACACCATGTCCTTATCCCGTGCTGGATACCCTAGGTCTCTTATCTGGATCCAGAGTGTTGAGCCTACTCCAAAATCTTGGTGTTGACAGATTCCACATTTAAAATTCTGAAAGGTTTGTCCTGTAGGACCTATGCCAAGACTGCTTGGTTGCTACGTCCATGCTCTGTGGCCATGTCATCTTCCTTCAGTATGTTCAAGCCTCAGTGACGAGGTTTCTGTGAGTGAGGGCTCATTTGCCTCACATCAAGGTCCACGTGACTTGCTTGTTATACACACGTGTTTTTCATGTAAGCTCATCACTTCACCATGCAGTAAGTTACTGTCCCCAAATAGAACTGCAGCTTAGTTTATATCACAACCCAGTGGCCTCATCTCATGACCCTCATACACATTGTGTGTGTGTTTGTATAATCATTATATATATAAAATTATATATAATCATTATATATATATATTCATAACAACCTAAAAGTAGGTTGGTTCTTAGTCCCCCTGGAATGATGTAGATAGGAAAAACAAAAGCAAAAACAAAAACATATTTTTAAGAAGCATTAAAAACAAATTAGTAGAAATGATGGCTCCTGACATTCCATACCCAGCAACAATCTAGCTAAATAAGATGTCTGTGACTTCCTGGAGGAAATCTTGGAGTCATTATCTCTAAATGAGAGCTTTCCTCACCAACCTGCTTCTTACAATGGAAGAATCACCAATACATCCTGGCTAGGTCTAAGCGTGAAGCCAGATCTCCCAGCACTATTACACAGGTGTTCGGCAGGTCAGTGAGGATAAACATCATTTTCTTGTTCAGATTTCCATTGGCTGCATCAGTCCTGTCTAAGTGGTCACCTTAGTGCGCCTATAATGCCAACCTTAAAGATTACTCCATCAGGCCTTTCACACCTCCAAACTGTCCACTCACTGCTTTTTGAAATATATTCATATGGCTTTGCCATGCATGTTTCAGTATTATATAATAATTGTATGGCACTTGGGGTAGTTCTTATAACATTGGGGAAAAATCTACAAACTGATAAAAAATATTTTTGAGCAATCCTACCATACGAGTAAATATATCACCCACGGCAAGGTAATTTGTTCAGATATAAAATTGCTTTCTTCATATATTTTGTCCTTACCTTAAATTCCAACAAGGCAGCCAGGCTCTTGGTGTTCACTTGCCTCAGGGAAGGTTTGTGATACCAGGCAGAAAGGAGAAGCCAAGATCAATATGCCAGAGAATAGTGGTGGTGGTACTGGGGAGATGATGGTCTTAGTGAGGGCAATTGGAGAGAGGGAAGGTTCTGTAAGATGAGGGAGAGGCCAGCAGTCCAGGGGCCCCACAACTGTCAGAAACCCACACCTGGGCTGGGGATGTAGCTCAGTAGAGTCTTTGTCTTGCAAGCACGAGGCTCTGGGTTCAATTCCCAGCACCAAAAACAACAACAAAAAAAAAAAAAAAAGAAAGAAAGAAAAAGAAACCCACACCTGAGTTTACTTGTTCCTTCTAAAAAAGCAGAACTATCTATATTAAAGTGTTGTATTGTGACATCCGTATCTATACAGCAGCAAGAGATTTTTATTTTCGTGTATTAAGTACAGCACACAAGGTAAATGTATGATAGAAAATCCCTTGTTTTATATTAACATTGATCCAGTTGCATCTTGAAAAGAATAGTGTCTCTACTTATAGATTTATAGTAACATTCACGTAGACAATTCTACTTGCTGCTGACTATCTTGCCATTTGAAAATGTTGAGAAATGTGTTATTTGTTGGCTGCTCGTAAACACTGGCCACTAAATAAATGTTGGTTAAATTCAATATAATACAATGATAGGAATTATACAGATATATTTGAAAGGCAAAAGTAAATTTTATGTATTGGTGTCTTCCTTTCAGATATGATGAAACCAATTTTTCTAAAGAATAGTATCTTCTAAACCATTTTCTTTCTACATAAACTTCATTAATAGAGTTCTTTTTAGATTTAAATTACTTTCTAACTTCATTACTTGTCCTGCATACACTCTTAAAAATTTGCTAATTCAAGGGAAGCACTCAAGCATCCCTTTGTGTCTCAAGGATCAGGAAATCTTGCGAGAAACAATAAGTGGCTTTGTCAGGTAGAGAATGAGGATGGCATTTCTGCCCCAAGGAATAAACCATGTTCAATCTCAACATGCAAAAGAACACTTCTTTAACTTGTACATGATTTAAAATTCAATCACAAGAATAAAGGTCTTTAAATATTAAGACGTCTTTTCTAGAAGACAATCGGTATCCTAGAAGGCCACAGGACTGGTAGTGATTGATCTTTCAACCCAATGGAAATTTAAATCAAAACAAACAAGACAAAAAGAATCCACTCCTTTCTGTGTACGTTCCATACAAAGGCTTTAACCCAGTGTTTCAGACTCAGCCCTACTGACACTTTGGGTTGGACACATCTTTGTTGTTGTGGGCTGTGTTGTGTGTGTACTGCAGGATGTTTATTTGCACCCCTGAGTTCTACACAGTAGGTGCCAGCAGCACCTCTTCCTCCTCACCCAGCCCCACACATCCCCTGACAATCAGGAATGTTTCCAGAGTGTAGAAGGACTGGGAGCCACCCTGTCCTGAGAAACACAGCTCACCTCATTCCCTCCTCACTAGCTGACCAGTCTTTGCTTCGTCAAACTGACATTTTTTGACTAAGAAGGACTTCACTACTTCACTTTTAGTGTCTACAAAATAGGAAGGTACAAAGGCTGAACACTGTCTCTACATTGGTATCTGTAACTAAGGAATGGGTCAAATCTTGAATCATATATTATTTGGTTTCTTCTAGTCTAGTTAGAGTAATTTGGGGATTAAAGGAATGTCTGTGCCTTGAGGCCAGACAACCTGAATTTAAATTTCATCTTTAACATTTGGAAGCTGTATAATCACAAGCAAGTCACTCAAATTCCGGACACTTCTAGTCTTCATATTAAAAAGGCAATAATAAGCAGGGCATGGTGGCATGCAACTGTAATCACAGTATTTGGGAGGCTGAAACAGGAGGATCACAGATTCAAGACCAGCTGCAGTAACTTAGTGAGGCCCTCAGCAACTTAGCAAGACCCTGTTTCACAATAAAAAATAAAATACAGCTGGGGTATAGCTCTGAGGTAGAATGCCTCTGGGTTCAATCCCCAGTACCAATAAATAAAAAAATCATATAAATAAATATAAACACAATAACATCCCTACTTCACTTTATTATAGGAATTAAATTAAATAGTATCCCTAAAGAGTATGCCACATGTTAGAAAATCAGTCTATTATCTTAAGCTTACAACCATACAAATATAACATATCATTATATGTATTCTTTTTTCTTCAAAATAGTATTCCTTTTCCTTTTAGCTTCTCGATAATTAAATGAGGTCTATCATTTGATATATTCTTTAGTTTTCTAAAGTGTCAAATTTTAACTTATTTCAATTTGCCTTTATGATAACAGGGCAACAGGGTGGACATACATTTGTCAATTATTGTATCTTTCACCACTAAGAATCTGGATATATTCTATTCGAATATAATGATTGAGAAGGGAAACACATTTTCATTTCTTTTTCTGTTGACACAATTTCTTTAACCTTATCACAGGATTAACTGAACTACCATTTCTTTCAAAATCATCCCCAAAACCATGTCTCCTAAGCAGTTATGTAAAACCAATGAAATGGATAGTATCAAGATTAACTAGACATAGGGTATTTCATTACTCAGCATTATGCTTCTGCGGGATTCACACAGGACACACTCCATTCGCTGTATACTGTGTTTGAAATGGAATCTGTTGAGACATTCCTCGCCTATGAAAGTAAAAAACTGCATGATCCCTGTCCCAAGGAGCTTCTACTTGTCATATATTAAGTAATGCAGAAAATAGGCTTTGCAATTCTTAATTTGCATTATGATAATGAAAGTCTAATAGAGATGATAAGTATTTATTGTCTGAATATAATTAACCAAAGACAGAATGATAGGGACCACCTAGTCTTCTTTTTCCAGGATGCAAGATCTCCTCACTTTGCAAAGTCATTGCCTCCTTCCTCTCACCAGCGAATACAGATAATATACTTCAGAATCCCCTTGGTCTCATCTCCCCACTGACTCATGGACTTGATCAATCATTCCTCATTTCCAGATGACTAACACAGGAAGAAAATGACAGCACAGTCCATCCCTCAGTCAGATTGGGATATTGCTAAAAAATATCCAAGATACCAGGTACCAGTTTAAATGTTAGCTCTGCAGGGAACTTCCCTGATCGTGCTGACCTGACTAAGCTTTTGCAGGAAACATTTCACTGTGTAATTTTAGTCCACATACTTTTCACAGATTACATATAATATATTGATGTCTATCAAAACTAGCTTTGACCAATTTATGGGTGTGCATTCCCAGCAATAGGATTATAAGCTTCTCCTTTGTTCTGGTTTAACCAGGATGCTGATTTCATCTGCCACCACTCCCCACAATCCTGCTTTAAGGAGCTACACTTGCCACCTGCAAGTAACTAATAAATAACAGAACTCAAGTCACTTATGAATAAACCTAAACAACAGAAAACAGCAAAATTGACAGGTTGGACTTTATTTACTAGGCCTATCTCATTTGGGAATCCCTCCATTGTGCTGTCTAAAAAGGAAATTTACGTTTATTTGCAGAAGAAAAAAAAACTGTGCTTTTACTGAAATTTCCTATGATTTTCTTGATCTTGAAAGCAGCTATAATCTCAAGTACAATTAATTATCATTAACAAAATGGAACGTGCTTTCTTGTTTAGTTTTCTTGTCAAGGACTCCATTTACTTTTCTAGATCATTTTTGGTTTGACAAACATTCCTATAGAGTCTAAATATAGGTGAGAAACTGCTCTTGGTGATGGGGGTAAAGAATCTAATGAAGAAAACAAACACACAACATGTAATTTCAATAACATAAGCAAGATGTATAGAAAAAGGTATGTATAGCTCAATCTTAATTTTAGTGAAGGGTTCCTAGGGAAGATGAACATGGAGCACTTTGGAACCAGCCAAGGTGTCCATCAACAGATGAATGGATCACAAAACTATGGGATATGTACACAATGAAATTTTACGCAGCCACAAAGAAGAACAAAATCACATCATTTGCAGGGAAATGGAGAGAACTAGAGAACATCATGCTAAGTGATATTAGTAAGTCACTAAGAGTAAAAAATCGGATGTTCCCCCTAATCTGTGGGAGCTAGATAGAATGGGACGTAGAAGGGACTTAGAAGGAAAGAAGAAGAAATCTTTAGATGGTCAAAGAAGGTGACCTAACTGAGGGAGTTGGGAGGGGGGTAGAGGGAAACACACTATAGCACATGATGTACATACACAAACCTATAAGACTCAATCACTGTCCGGAGCATGAAAGGGAGGGAAGGGGGAGGGAATAGGGTGGGACTGGAGGGAGGGCTAAATGTGCAATGTGTGCATGTATGATGTTCATACCCTGACATATATCAAAATGTATAATTACAATGACCAATAAATGAACATAAAAAAGAAAAAAATGAGTAAGCATTTTTCAGAAGAAGAGGAGGGGTTTTTGGAAATAACATACTCAACTGTAGAGCCACAGAATGTTTAACTGCAACTAAAAGCTGTTTAGAATGAGGACAACCTAAGTGTGAGGATTGAGAGTCTCAGAATTAACAGGTCTGCAGAGATACTTGTGGAACTGATAATTAAAACATAAAGACTCTGGTCTTCAGATGTGTATCACCTCATGTGATAACTTTTCTAACTCGGCCACAGAATGGCCAGCCTGTTACAATGAGGAAGAGAATAAAATGTGTACTCTGACAATTCCATTTGTTTGGCCATCCTGTATAATACTTCAGAAAATATCACATTGTGAACTGCAATAAAAACCCTGCAGTTATAATATTCCAACTCAGTTCTTCCAATCAGAGCAGCAAGTAGATGCTGCAATTACATATGCATGTGAAAACTATTATTTACTTCATTAAATCAATGCTTTTCTTATTTCAAAGTTTTCCTGTGGCTTTGCTTTCCAGTCTTTGCTTCTTGTTCACAGAGGAATAATTTGCCTGATCATTCTAGGTAAATAAGATATTCTCCAAAATTATTCACAGCAAAGAGATCTCTGGTCCCAGGAAAACACACGTATACAATATCACATGCATTCAAGGATACAAAGATACTGCAACTTTAGATTTTTAACTTTTCAACCATTATCCCAGCTGTTGTAACAGTATATCTAATAGTACCCAGGGGACTGGGTAAGCTTGATACCTAATGCAAACCAGCTTGTGGGAAAATATGATCCCTTCCTATTATATTACAAAGCAATAAAATAGGAAAAGGACTCCTCAGGGAGATATTTAATGTATGTTGATAGAGTTGATCACATAGGGGGCTGTATGCTTACTAACATAAGTGCAACACAGTTTGAGAAGAATTCTAGGTCTGGTTTTTCATCAAAATTATATAAAATATGAAATATATTTTGACTATAACTTGAATATATATATACATATATATGAAAATTAGGCTGCAAAGAAGAGCAAAATCCACATTCTGCTTGAATGATTCTATACATGTATACTTGGAAATGTTGTATATATGAGTGTTTCATAGGACTATAATTGTGCTAATATCTAATTAATAACAAATATATCTAAGTAGTATACAAAATTTTAAGTGACAGCAATAATATGTATGTGAATTCAGAATGTATAACAAGATTGTATGTAGTATCAGGCTCAAAGGTGACCTCCATAAGTCTTGAACATAAGTATATGTTTGAAGGATATATAGTGGAAAACATCCAATATTTATTGGAAAACCTCTAATATTTATGGAATTAGATTAAATTTATATGTCAGTCTGAACATTAACCAGATTAAAAAGTTCATATGTATCTAGTCAGCAAGTTTTGTTACTCTTCCTTGACTCCATTTTTTATGGAACTGTCGGGTTGACTTGACATCACAGGTTAGCAGTATTCCAACCACACTAATCATCAGAAATTATTTATAAAGAAGAACCAGTGTATTATTTACCATTCTTTTACTGGTGTTTTTAATGTCTGTATTTTATAGAAAAATAAACCACAATTTAAGGAAGTTAAGTACATTGTTCATAGTTACACAGATAGTGGATCTAAGTCTGTAACTCAATAATTCTAACTATATACAACAAAAAGAACATATTATGTTTTCATACAAGAAAGGAATGACTCACTGCTTTATAGCAGTTATGGAAAGATCATCATGTAACAGAGAAATGAGTCCATTCTTCTAGTGAAGATTGTAAGAAGGTGTCAGAATTTGAGGTAGGTACGATTCTAGAAATTAAGCTCTTAAATGCCTCACTATAAATATGCTGACATATACTGGTTTGGTGGAGACACGAGTTGACACATACTCGTTTGCCCTAAGAACCAATGCAAAGACCATTTCTGAAGAGTGAGAAACAACTGAAGACAAAACAATTAGGTCAATATTTTTACATCAAATATTACATTGAAATATTTCAGAATAGGATTAAGAACTATAAGAGGTTTAAAGAAGATATAAGATAGGACTCTGATATTCAAATAACTTTTGATCTATCTGAGGAAATGGATCATAAGTACACAAAACAACTAGAGAACAAATCTCTAGTTCTCTAATAGAGTATTAGGTAATGGAGCATTAGAGAGAAAAGTACTATAAATATTCACAAGGGGGAAGGTAATTATTTATTAAAGGTGTGTTGGTGTTGGGTGCCACATGGCAGACTTGCCCTGTTGTTTTCCTGTGCCAAATGGTGGGCTAAGATCATCCATGTTCAGACTGAGTGTGAGAAAGACAAAAGTCCAGTTCCAGATGTCAAATGCCTTGCTTGCCAGTTAAAGTCAGGTCCTTAATAGCACATAAACATTTTTTCCTACATATCAGTTCCTTTCTGTTGGGCCAGAAAAATTTCCAGGAAATAGATGATGCTAGTAATAATACACTTTTCTTGGTGTTTTCCTCTTGTGTTCCAGGAGACATCTTAGGCAATGTAGTAGAAATGAGGTTCCGGGTAGTCTCTGAGTTGCTATCTTGGCCTATTTCTACAGATTTTCATGTCTCTATTCTTCAGGGTGCTTATAGACTAAGGGAAATGCTATAATCAATATTTCTATAAAATTTGCCAAAACTATGAATTTTATATAAAACACCATTTATTTAAACTCATATGTTAGATAGGCATATCAAACTATATACATCTCTGATTCTCGGTGAAGTAAGAAAACTATCTTCCCCTACTGTCTTTATTAGATTACTCTGAAAACATCTTTGTATGTGTTAATGAGAATTATCATAGATAACATTTGTTGAAGTCTGACTGTATACTAGATACTATTTTAGTTGCTTTGCATAGATCCCTTTATTTACTGCTCATAACAATTCTATGAGATAAAAATTAAACATAGTGTTCAAGGTGGCACAGCTAGAAATAAGGGATCCTGGACATGAACCTACATCAAGTGGGTTTAGAGATGACAAACTTAGCTGTCACACTATTATGTTTCTTCCAATAATCTTGGCAGCAGGATTAAAACAATAAACTGATCATCTGTAAAAGCATAGCAGTGGAGGCTCTCTTGATCTGAAAGTGAATGTGTATTTTTCTACTCTTTTATCTTATATTCATGCCTTTCCCATCGACATAGATACCAAATCAAAACTGAATTTGTAGATTTGGTGAGGGAGAGGGGCTCAATGATTTTAAGTACGCTTCAAAAAATGCCCAGAGGGAATCATGCAGCTAAGATCTGTACAACATTTATAACATTTAAGCAGATGAGAATTAGGGACTATAAGACTTTAAAATTCATACTGGCAGGAAGCCTCAAGCAGTGATGATAAAAGAAAACAAAATGATGCAAATTTAAGTGGATTAAATAGAGAGAAAAATCAGTGGGGGGGGAATCTTTAATCAAGCCAAAGTTCTGAAGACAATAGAGGTTGATGATGTGGAAATGGTTAATGGTTTCATATCTATCGAGTTCAGCTCCATGCAGGTGATTTTTTTTTCAGTTTTTCTAGTCCTTGATAACTTACTCTGGTAAGTCAAGAATATGTAGAGAGTTGCAGGATTGAAACTGAACACATGTTGAAAGAAGTTTCTTTAAATATTCTCAAAATTTGAGAGCTAGAAAGGAATTTAGATATTATCCAACCCCATAAATGAGACCAGAGAGGTTAATTAAGGCTTCCTTGAGGTCACTGGAA
Source organism: Glis glis (assembly GCA_004027185.1). Taxonomy (NCBI): domain Eukaryota; kingdom Metazoa; phylum Chordata; class Mammalia; order Rodentia; family Gliridae; genus Glis; species Glis glis. The sequence continues at coordinate 1,933 of PVJS01039903.1, read as the reverse complement.
AGTTGATTAATATGAGCTTGAGAAAGACAGTTGTCTAGTGGCAGAATCTGCAGTGAAATACAAAATCTAACTTGTAGTGTCCCACAAAGGAAAGGGCTGCAGAAAATAATCTTTTCTTTAGTTTTTCCCTTAAGACATTTAAAAGTCGACAGGAAAGATATTATAAAAGACGGCAAATTATGTTGATAGCTAAGAGAGTTTTACATAAAATTGTTCCTCATATACTTCCTAAACCTCTGATGATCTCTGCATGTTCTCATTAGATTTGGAGATAAAACCAACACAAAAAGACCCTCCTCAATTTCCTATACCCAGGGCAAAACATAAAATATAAAATATGGGTGATTAGAATTTTAAGTTTTTAAATGCTATTTGACACATTACAGAAACACTGAAATATCTTCTCAGGCTTTGTTTGAAGATTAATTGGATACACTGGGTGCCGTGTATGGTGGGAAAATAAAGTACCAAGCAATTGTTTTTATCTTTAGGAAACATAACTTAGTTGATTTAAAGGGCATATGGCATACAAACATGATGAAGACTAAAACTATATAAAAATAAAATATAATGAAATTTAAGTTTAGCAAAGCATACAAGTGCTTAAAAAATTAAAATTCAAAAATATGAACAGAGTAGAAGGGAATAAGATACCTTGAATAAATCTGAATCTAAGATTGCTGACTAAAGTCCAAAGTGAGAAGGGATGGGAGATCTGGCTGGTGTAGGAAAGAGAGTACACGGATGAAAGCACAAAGGGTCTGCAGACCAGGTAAAAAGATGGACTTCAGTGCCCATAATAAAGGGAACCACTGAAGGTAAGCAACATGGTATAAAAGTTATTTGTGACAGATAGCAGCCTGATATCACATAGATTACTGAAGTGAGGCTAAAGTGAGGGAGACTTAGCAACGGGAAAAACAATGCTTCACCACATGCTCCTCAGTAAGAGAGAAGGTGGCCAGTCTGTAGCAAGTGACTTAGAATTTCATTATTCTATTCCAAATAGTCAGTTAACTTGTAGGAAAAATGTTATATCCAGATTCTCTAGGTCTTGATGAAAAACCAATGTTTAGAGGCCATCTCTCTCCAAAAATCAATTTTCCTATAACTCATATAATTAGGTCTACCAATAATTACTTTTTATTTTTCTCAAATCTTATCTCTTTTACTGAAATATTCACATTATTTGATATAAACATATGAACATATGGCTATATTAGAATCTATCTAAAGGAAGATTCCCATCATCATATCTTACATTTTCCAGTGAGCAAATCAAGTGTTTATGTGCCTGCTTTAATAATATTCTGATCCTAATGCATAGCCTGGGTCTATTTCTTTGGTGTGGTATATTTTAAAGTAGTTGACACGCCTTGTTTAACATATAGATTCTTTAGATCTCATAATACGTTGCTTAGGCTTCACTTAAAATCAACTTAATGATTATTTCACATTCAATTTGTTAGCCTTTATTTTGAGTTTTGGTCACATGAACCATATCATCAATCATAGTAATATGCTATATTAATACCCAATTCAAACATGTACTTAAAATGTAATAGGCAGTTAAATTATGACTTAGATTTTAAAAGTGTATGATTAGAAGAATCTATAGATATTTATCTGATAATATAATGGTTTATAACTACCATTCACTTATAATTTCCAATACTCAAGGCATGGTATTTTCTCATTAAATACTTAAACAATTTCAGAAATGTTGTACATTTTAGATATTATATTTTACAATAGTTTATAGGTAAGTGCACTGAATAATTGTAATAGTTTAGCATGTACTATGTGATGGCAATATGTTGAGCAATTTATGAGTGTCCTGTGACCTAATTTTCACAAAAACAAAAGTAAGCTCTTTTTTTTTTTTTTTTTGCGGTACTGGGGATTGAACCCAGGGGCATTCTACCACTGAGCT
>PVJS01039902.1:0-18691 GCA_004027185.1 Glis glis | reverse complement strand
AAATAGGGCCGGGGGTGTAGTGCAAAGGTAGAACGCCCCTGGGTTCAATCCCCGGTACCACAATAAATAAATAAATAAATAAATAAATAAATAAATAAATAAATAAAATAGGGCTGGGGGTGTAGCTCAGAGGTAGAATGCCCATGGGTTCAATCCCCATTAACACACACACTCACACACACACACACACACACACACACACACACACACACACACAAGCTTCACATCATATGCCATCGAGAAATGCAAATTAAACCAACAATACCAAATTTTGAATGACCAAAATCTAGAACACCGGCAATACCAACTGCTGCCAAGAATGGGGAGCAGCAAGAAGTCTTACTCATTGCTGGTGGGAAGGGAAATGGTGCAGCCAATTTTGGAGGATAGTTGGACACGTTTCTACAAAACTAAACATACTCTTGCCATATGTTCCCGCCATTGCAGTCCTTGGTATTTACCCCAAAGAGGTAAAAACTATATCCACGCAAAATCTGCACACAGATTGTCACAGCGGCTTGAATCATAATCGCCAAACTTGGCAGCAACCAAAGTGTCTTTCTAGGTGAATAAATATAAAACTATGGTACATCCAGAGAATGGAATATCATTCAGTATTAAAAAGAAAGGAGTAAGCCGGACATGATGGCGCACGCTTGTAATCCCAGTACTTGGAAGGCTGAGACAGGAGGATCACCGGTTCGCGGCCAGCCTCAGCTACTTAGTGAGGCCCTCTGCAACTCAGTGAGACCCTGTTTCAAAATAAATAAAATATAGGGCTGGGGGTGTAGCTCGGAAGTAGAAGCCCCTGGGTTCAATCAATCCCTAGTACTGCAAAAAAAAAAGAAGAAAGAAAGAAAGAAGGAAGGAAGGAAGAGAGAGAGAGAGAGAAAGAGAAAGAAAGGAGGGAGGGAGGGAGGAAAGGAAAGAAAAGAAAAGGAAGAAAGAAAAGAGTAGCCGGGTGTGGTGGTGCACGCTTATAATCCCAGCACTGAGGAGGCTGAGACAGGAGGATCACAGGTTCAAGGATAGCTTCAGCAAGTAGTGAGACCCTCATCAATCTAACAAGACCCTGTTTCAAAAATAAAAAATGAGGCTGGGGATGTAGCTCAGAGGTAGAATGCCCCTGAGTTCAATCTCCAGTACCAATAAATAAATAAATAATAAAAATAAAATAAAAAAGAAAGGAGTTATAAAGCTATGAGAAGACATGGTGAAATGCACATTACTAAGTGGAAGACACCAGTGTGAAAAGGCCGTGCACTGCATGACTCCAACGACACGACGCTCTTGAAAAGGCAAGCGTGTAAAGTCACACCAGGCATGGTGGTGCAAGATAGATGTTTATTTCTCACTAAGTAGCTGAGGCTGGCCTCAAACCTGCGATCCTCCTGTCTCGGCCTCCCAAGTTGTTTTTCTTAGGTGTTTTGTTAAGTAACAAATATAAATCTTAATTTTTTTTTCTTTTTTTGCGGTACCAGGGATTGAACCCAGAGGCGTTCTACCTCTGCGCTACACCCCTGGCACTATTTTTTATACTTTATTTTGAAACCGGGTCTCACGAAGTTGCGGAGGGCCTCACTAAGTAGCTGAGGCTGGCCACGAACCCGGATCCTCTGGTCTCAGCCTCTCAAAGTACTGGGATTACAAGCGTGCGCCACCACGCCCGGCCCTTCAATGTCCATATTTATATTAAGATTCAATCTTAATATAAATTAAGATTTATAGGCTAGGCGTGGTGGCGCATGCTTGTAATCCCAGTACTTGGGAGGCAGAGACCAGAGGATCCGGGTTTGCGGCCAGCCTCAGCTCTCTCTCTCTCTCTCTCCCTGTCTCTCTCTCTCTCTCTCTCTCTCTACCTAGTGAGGCCCTCCGCAACTTCGTAAGACCTGGTTTCAAAATAAAGTATAAAAAATAGGGCCGGGGGTGTAGCGCGGAGGTAGAACACCCCTGGGATCAATCCCCGGTACCGCAAAAAAAAAAAAAAAATAAATAAATATGGACATTGAGCTAAGCATTGTGGCACACACCTGTATTCCCAGTACTGGGGAGGTTGAGACAGGAGGATCACAGGTTCGAGGCTAGCCTTGGAAATTTAGCGAGACCCTGTTTCAAAATAAAAAATAAGCCGGGCGTGGTGGTGCATGCTTGTAATCCCAGTATTTGGGAGGCTGAGACAGGAGGATGTGGGTTTGCAGCCAGCCTCAGCTACTTAGTGAGGCCCTCTACAACTTAGTGAGACCCCGTTTCAAAATAAAAAATAAAAAAATAGGGCTGGGGGTGTAGCTTGGAGGTAGAATGCCCCTGGTTCAATCCTCAGTACTGCAAGAAAGAAAGAAAGAAAGAAAGAAAGAAAGAAAGAAAGAAGGAAGGAAGGAAGGAAGGAAGGAAGGAAGGAAGGAAGGAAAGAAAAAGAAAGAAAGAAAGAAAGAAGGAAGGAAGGAAAGAGAGAGAGAGAGAAAGAAAGAAAGAAAGAAAGAAAGAAAGAAAGAAAGAAAGAAAGAAAGAAAGAAATATAAAAAAAGGGCTGGGGATGTAGCTCTTAGATAGGATGTCCCTGGATTCAATCCCCAATACAAAATTTAAAAAAAGAAAAGAAATAATAAAATCTAGACAAGCATGATAAGCACATAATACATTAAATACCAATCTATTTGGTGCTTTTGTTTTATTTTGTGTTTGAGACAGGGCCTCACTATGTTGCCCATGCTGGCCTCAAACTCCTGGGTTCCAGCAATCCTCCTGCCTCAGCCTCCTGAGTAGCTGGGACTACAGATGTGTACTACCATGCCCAGCTTTCCAATATATTTGTAATGCAAACCAAAATACGTTGGCAAGTAAAAATATATTGGCAAATGAAAAACCAAGGCGTACAGAATCCTGCTTAATCTGTCCCTATCTGTCTATATGTATATTAGTTTGGGTCTAGCAGATGGATGTTTATTTCTACTTAGGTAGTAGTCTGTACATACGCAATCCAGGGCAGGGATGGAGACTCACCTGGATCCGGGACCAGTCTCCTTCTGCACTGTTACTCTATTATCCTAGGTGGATGCCTTCATGTTCTAAGAAGGTATCCACTAGTTCTCCAGAGCTGCTGGGGAGGAGACATCAAGGTCACGCTTCTTTCCCTTAAGGCACAGTGTGGGAACAACGCACCTCGCCATAGCTCACATCTTACAGGCCAAGACTCAGGGCTGTACTTATTCACAGAGTGATTGGGAAATGTAGTCTTTCTCTTTTTGGTGGTGTTGGAGGTAGAACCCAGGGCCTCTGAGCTACACTCCTCGCCCCGGAAAGGTCCTCGTTCTCATAAATGGCTTTGTATCCAGCTAAAAGTTGGTATTACTATCCCCCCATCAAAAAAAGAATGGATTGGGGGGGGCCAGCAGTGTCTGCCCTAACATATGTATGAAAACTACATGCAAACCTGGTAATGTCATTTGCCTCGAGGAATAGAGTAACAGTGTTTGGGGACATAGGTGGGAGGAGAATGTCTCATTTAATGCCCTTTGAACCTTTATAATTCATTCCATGTACTAACTAACCCAACATTTCAAACACAGTTATAAAAATAGCACCGTACCATGTGCTTAGTAAACTTTCCTAGCTGGTTCACTGACAAAAAATTTGTAGGCCCCTCATCATCTCCACAGAGAGGGTTATAGAGACATGTGTTGTGAAACTCAGACCACTTTTTTTTTTTTTTGTATTGGGGATTGAACCCAGGGGCATTCTACCTCCAAGTTACACACTCAACCCTTTATTTTAAAACAGGGTCTTGCCAAGTTGCTGAAGCTGGCCTCGAACCTGCAATCCTTTTGTCTCAGCCTCTTCAGTGCAGTGATGTTACAGGCGCACATCACCACACCTAGCTGCCACATTCAGCTGCAGAAAATCTATAGGATTCGAGGAGCCTGGGAAGTCCCACGGGCCTGCATGGGCAAGAGACTGGAAAAGAACACAAGTCCGGATAAGTGCCAATCTTTCTGAGCCGGTGGACCCAGCCGGCGCGGGCCTCCTTGAGTCCCTCCTGCCTGGGCCAGGCTTGCTTAGAGGGAGGAGGTTCATTGTGTTCCCAGGCTCTTGCCCCAGCATGGCTCACACAGAGTGAGGAGGAGGCCAGGAGGGACTGGGAGTGCAGCCTGCAGATGTAGGCACAGCCAGCTGCTCAGGCAGGCGGGCGGACAGTACTGCTCGCCCTTTGAAGCAGGAAGACTTTGAAGCCTCAGCCAGCTGCCCTTATCTGACTCTCATCTTCCTATCCTTCATGACTCATGAGGACCTTGGGGCAAACTTCAGGCCTGCATGGGGTGGGAGCTGAGAGGCCACCAGCAGGGAGTCTTCCCTCCTACCCCCTTCCACTGGCCCCAGCTGGGCTGTGGGACAGATCACAGGACAGACACACTTTCACCCCTGGTGTACAGACAACCCAGGCCCTGCCCCCTTGATTGCTCCCAGGATCCTCCAGGGTCCCCTGAAGCTGCTACTCAGTGCTCAAGAGGCTCTGTACATAGAGACCTATCCAACTCCATATCCTAATATCCAACGAAAGGAGACTGAAACAGCAAACATTTCTTTTTTTTTTTTTCGGTACCGGGGATTGAGCCCAGGGGCGTTCTACCTCCGCGCTACACCCCCGGCCCTATTTTTTTATACTTTATTTTGGAACCGGGTCTCACGAAGTTGCGGAGGGCCTCACTAAGTAGAGAGAGAGAGAGAGACAGGGAGGGAGAGAGAGAGAGAGAGAGAGAGAGAGAGAGAGAGCTGAGGCTGGCCGCGAACTCGGATCCTCCGGTTTCCTCCTCCCAAAGTACTGGGATTACAAGCATGTGCCACCATGCCTGGCTCAGCAAACATTTCTTTAGTCGCATCCTACCTCTACAATTAATAAATCAAATTCTTATGATTTTAACAGAATAGATTTTCCCCAAACATTTAAACATTAAATGTAATCAATGATACTCTTCCCCAATTCTAATGACTCGGTCTCATGAATGTTTCAAACGCCCTTAAAAATGGACAAATAATAACATAATCATTACAACACTGGATGTTATATACACAGTAAATCTGCTTACAAATGTTATATACACAGTAAATCTGCTTACAAATGATAGTATATGGATCTAAATTTGCTTCTTTGCCATCAGCAGTTCTAGCAGCAGGTGGGATAGTGTATGCCCATGTGTCGCTCGCCACTGCCCTCTCCTGGGGACCTGAGGAAGTTGGTCATGACACATCTCATGAAGACACCAGTTCTGTGCCACAAACTCCCCACCCCAGGCCCAGGGCCAGACCAGGGGTGGGCCCCGAACCCTACATCGTGCCCTCAAGGGCTGGCCAGGAACTTTCAAGTCTGCATAAAAGTTCTACCCAAGAAAAGATTCAAATGCTGCCAGCTGCCCAGAGCAAGCAGCTACTCATTCCTTGTGTGTCTGAATGAGCCTGTTAGAAAGGGGCAGGGGGCAGAAACCGAGATTCGCAGAGGTCTGACACGAACCCTGAAGGGGAGCTGGCCAGAAGCCGCTGGAGCTGTGGAAACAGAGACACCAGTATCAGCACAGACCAGGAGCACGCGACATGGGGACAGTACTAGATCCTGCCCCGCCAGGCCTGCTCGCCTAAGGGTCTTGCTGAGGATGGCTACCTCTACTTCTTGGCCTCACACGGGCAGAAGGGATGGCCAAAAGGTGTTCTGGGCCAAAGGAGCAGCACACGCAGGGCCAAGTACACAGGAAACAGAAGCAGGCCCAGCAGTGTGTGTGCAGGAAGGGAGGAAAGCAGGGCTGGGCAAAGAGAGGAACAGAACTGGGAGGCCTCAACCGATCCCATGGGAGCTCTGGGCTGGGACGGTCCATCAGTTGCCAGGAAATGAGTCAAGGAGGCTTCGTGACTCCCTCCCATCACACTTAGTGGTGTAGCTGCCCCCCCCCTCACCATCCAACAGGTAGGGGTGGGGCCTAGCCTCGGGCCAGGCAGCAATTCCCAGTGAGCCATCAAATTACACCCCACCTGTCTGTGTGCTCACCATACGAAGGTGACAGGCTGGGTCACCAAGTGTATGGGAGGGCTGTGGTCAGAATGTGGTTGTAGCAGTCCATTCCGGGGCCTCTGGGGTCAGCCTCTGGTGTTCTGCGGGATGAACGGCTAAGAGTTTGGGGGAGGAAGACTGACCGGGTCAGACTTTGGTTCTAGGGTCAGGATGGCAGCAGAGAGATTAAGTCCGGAGATAAAGACTTGGTGTGGTGGTGTGCTCGAGTGCATAGAAGATATCTAAAAACACAGGAGTGGCTGAGACTGCAAAGAGCTGATGAAGATGGGGTGGGGTTCTTAGCCAGAGTCTGGGAAGAGCAGTAACTCGTACAGGGAGTGGGGAACAGGGTATTGCGAAAAAGGTCGTGGAGCAACTGGGTGCCCACCGCGTGGTCCTGAGTGAATAAGTAGGAGAGGGAGAGGCCAGGCAGGAGAATGAGTGCTCTGGGAGGAAGGAGACATCATCAGTGTCTCTCTCTCTCTCTCTCTCTCTCTCTCTCTCTCTCTCTCACACACACACACACACACACACACACACACACACACACACGGCTTGATAAACTCAGCTATTCATCCGACTGCCCCTAGGTGGCAGTGTGCACACACAAAGCACCTGCCACTCGCAGCACCCCAAGGACAAGCAGATTCTCCCATGGGACCAGCTAAAAGCCCCCAAAGCTGTGAGAGGGACAGAGAGAGAGGAGGGTACCTGTGATACCGGCAGCACCCACCTGTGCTCTGCTCTGCTTCGGTGAGCCCAGGCGTGCTTCTGTACCCCACTTCCAGGGGCGGAGGCAGGGCAATCTTTCTGGGCCTCTCCTGGTAGCGTCTGCACCTGGAGGTCCCAGGGCCTTTAAGTGACCCTCAAGACCCTGGGTGAGAGATAGAGACAAACATGGGACTCAGGTCCGGACATGGGGCTGACGGTCCCGGTTCTGTTGCCTGTGGGCTGGTGACTCCCTCCGAGCCTCCTTTCCACACTTAGTTCACTAACTCAGAGCTTTGAGAAGTGAACAGTTCACATCACACAAGATTTTTTCAGATGTCACTAACACAACACTGTCAAGTGGCTTTCACATTTGTGCGTATCCCCTGGATCTCTGAGAGCCCTCTCACCCTGCGTGGACACACCCTTCAAGGGTAGTCAAGGCTTGGCCTGGGCAGTCTGACTCCCAGGTCTTTACTCTTGACCTCCATGACCTGCTCTCCCCTCTGAGGTCTTACCTGGCCACATCTTGACTTTCCTTCTTTGGCAAAAACATCTTCTCCCATATGGAGTAATTATACCCCGGTTGAGTCGATACTCAGGGTTGGTAGGATGCTTGGAGGTCACCTCCAACAACCTTGTCCTCTCCCCTACCTCCAGTTTATGGGTGGGACAATGGAGGCCAGAGAGAAGATGGACTACCTTTCACCACCGTTCACTGACGGCATTAACCCCCATTGCTGAAGAGTGCTCCTGCGACTTGGGCTCACTCATGGTCTCCTATCACAAATCCCAGTCCTGTCTTGTAGGGGGTACCACCCAGGGCATAAGTCACATGGCTTAGGATACAGATGCTATTAGGAATAAGAGGTGCTTGGATGTTTGCAGATCCTTTAAAATAGGTTATGCTGGCTATGGGTGGTGTGCAGGCCTGTAATTCCAGCTACTCAGGAGGCTGAGGCAGGAGTATCACAAGTTCAAAGCCAGCCTGGCAATTTAGCAAATCCTATCTCAAAATTAAGAATAGTTTTTTTTAAGCCAAGTGTGGTGGCACACGCTTGTAATCCCAGTACTTGGGAGGCTGAGACAGGAGGATCGCAGGTTCCCGGTCAGCCTCAGCTACTTAGTGAGGCCCTCTGCAACTTAGTGAGACATTGTTTCAAAATAAAGAATAAAAAATAGGGCTGGGGGTGTGGCTCGGAGGTGAAATGCCCCTGGGTTCAATCCCCAGTACTGCAAAAAAAAAAAAAAAAAAATTTTTTTTAAAAAAGGACTGGGGATAGCCGGGCATGGTGGCACACGCTTGTAATCCCAGTACTTGGGAGGCTGAAACAGGAGGATCATAGGTTCAAGGACAGCTTCAGCAAGTAGTGAGACTCTATCAACCTAGTGAGACCCTGTTTCAAAATAAAAATAAAATCGGGCTGGGGGTGTCGCTGGGAGGTAGAATGCCCTTGGATTTAATCCCCAGTGCCAAAAAAAAAAAAGGGACTGGGGGTGTAGCTCAGTGGTAGAGCACCACTTGATTAAATCCCCAATACTGCCCAAAACAAAACAAACAAAAAACATAGAGCCTTCTGGAACTCCTAGGGTATTGGATCATTGGATGATAGGCCAAGAAATCAATTTCTTTTTCATTCTCTTTTCCCCAGGGATCCCTGACCTCTTTTTCAAGAAAGGCGATGTCATTCAAAACTAATCTTGGAGTGCAAGTTCTACCAAAGATGTTGACACCTGTCTTGCTGTCATTGCCTGCACCCCAAGTCCTGTCACTCACCGATGAGGTGATCCATCCTCAAACTGGCCACTGTCCTTCCTGAAACCTCCATTGCCCTTGATTTCCATGCACACCATCCTCCTGGCTCTCCTCCTACCTCACTGGCCATTTTTTCTGTGTCTTTGGTCCCTCTCCTTTTTCTCTGTCTGATCTTCCTGAATTATGTGTCATCAGGATTCTATCCTTGGTCTTTCCCCCTTACCTCTGAGTCCCAGGATAATCTCCTCTACTCCCGTGATTTTAATTATCATCTATGTGCTGCTTCCATGATACCCATTCTTCTTTCATCCAAACAGACTATAGGCTCTAACTCTTTGTTGTTATTAATTTATTTTATTTTATTTTTTGCAGTGTTGGGGACTGAACCCAGGGCCTCCTGCATTCTAGGTAAGTGCTCTGCCACTGAGTCATATCCCTGGCCCCACTGACTTTTATTTTATTTTTTGTACTGGGAACTGAACCCAGTAGCATTCTACCCGAGCTACCTCCCCAGCTTGCTTGCTTGCTTCTTTCTTTCTTTCTTCCTTCCTTTCTTTCTTTCTTTCTTTCTTTCTTTCTTTCTTTCTTTCTTTCTTCTCTCTCTCTCTCTCTCTCTCTCTCTCTCTCTCTTTCCTTTCTTTCCTTTCCTTTCCTTTCCTTTCCTTTCCTTTCCTTTCCTTTTCTTTTTGAAACAGGATCTCGCTGAGCTGCTGAGGCTGGCCTGGAACCTGCGATCCTCCTGTCTCAGTTTCCCAAGTACTGGAATTACTGGCTTGCACCACCATGCCCAGCTCCCACCAACTTTTTTGTTTTGTTTTGTTTTTGTGATACTGGGGATTATCTTTTGATAATAGCAATTCTAACTGAGGTGAGGTGGAATCACAAAGAGCTAGCATGCTGGGCGTGGTGGTGCACGCCTGCAATCCCAGTACTTGGGAGGCTGAGACAGGAGGATCGCAGGTTCGAGGACAGCCTCAGCAAGTAGTGAGACTCTCATCAACCTAGCGAGACCCTGTTTCCAAATAAAATAAATAAAATAAAAGAAATAAAATCGGGCTGGGGGTAGAATAAAATCGGGCTGGGGCTCGAAGGTTCGAGGACAGCCTCAGCAAGTAGTGAGACTCTCATCAACCTAGCGAGACCCTGTTTCCAAATAAAATAAATAAAATAAAAGAAATAAAATCGGGCTGGGGGTAGAAATAAAATCGGGCTGGGGCTCGAAGGTAGAATGCCTCTGGGTTCAATCCCCAGTACCACACACACACATAAAACACAAAAGAAAAAGAAAAACAAAAACAAATTGAACCTTCTGCTTCTGTCCAGGGGCACTTCAAATGGAAGAGATCTAAGTCATCAGCTCTCATCAAACATACACATCGCTGGGCGTGGTGGCGCACGCTTGTAATCCCAGTACTTTGGGAGGCAGAGACCGGAGGATCCGGGTTCACGGCCAGCCTCAGCTCTCTCTCTCTCTCTCTCTCTCTCTCTCTCTCCCTGTCTCCCTGTCTCTCTGTCTCTCTCTCTACTTAGTGAGGCCCTCTGCAACTTCGTGAGACCCGGTTTCAAAATAACGTATAAAAAATAGGGCCGGGGGTGTAGCGCGGAGGTAGACGCCCCTGGGTTCAATCCCAGGTACCGCAAAAAAAAAAAAAAATACACATACACAGGGTTGCTTGGGTACCTTGTCTCAGTGAACAGCACCACTGTCCATGCAGCTGGAATATGATGCCTCCTCATTCCTCACTTCCCCACCCAGCTTGTCACCCTCACTTCCAGGGGTATCCTGTCTGCCCATCTTGCTCCATTTCCTCCTCGTCTTCTTCCTGATTCATTGCATTGATTTCCTTTCTAATAATTTTTCTTTAATCTTGCTCCTTCCAACCTGCTCTTCCCACTGCAGCCTTAGAGATCTTCGGAAAGTACAAACATGATGATGTCATTATTCTTTTTTTTTTCGGTACCAGGGATTGAACCCAGGGGCATTCTACCTCTGCGCTACACCCCTGGCCCTATTTTTTATCCTATATTTTGAAACCAGGTCTCACGAAGTTGCGGAGGGCCTCACTAAGTAGCTGAGGCTGGCCGCGAACCCAGATCCTCCAGTCTCAGCCTCCCAAGTACTGGGATTACAAGCGTGCGCCACCATGCCCGGCCGATGATGTCATTATTCTGCCTCAAACCTTTCAGTGGCTGCCTAGCACCTGCTGTGCAAGACTCTGCCGAGAATCATCATGATGCTTCTGCATACACAACTCCTTCTTCTGGTGTGGGTCTTGAGCTGCTGACCACAGGCATGGGCATGTGACCCAGGCCTGATCTAACTATGAATCCACTTTCCCTTACCAAAGTGATTGGTCCAGAAGTGGGCATGTGACCAGAACTGGACCAGTTAGAATCCTTTCTTGGAATTTGCTTCTATCAACCTAGAACGTAGAATCAGTCACATTCCTGACGTGGCAAACTGAGAACTAGGAAACAGAGGCAGGGGATCCTGGTCTGGGAAGCCCCCAGGATCACCCTGTGTTTTCAGAGTAACTCTGGTTTCAAGTTCTTCTTTAGACTCTGGGAGTGACTTGAATATCCTTCCAGTAATCCCTCCCCTCCCCATTTGCCTAAGCTGGTCTAAGCAGGGTCCTCTTGTTTCCAACAAAAATGTTCTAATTATTGTGAAGAGCCTTGGTAACCTGGCCCAAATAAGACATCATTCCCAGGTAACAGAGTTCTTTATAGTTTACTCTATATTTTTCAGTTTTCAAACATCATTTAATTTCTTTTTTTTTTTTTTTTTTTGTAGTGCTGAGGATCAAACCCAGGGCCTTGTGCATGCTAGGCAAGTGCCCTACCACTGACCTACACCCCTGGCCCCGAAGATTTTTGTACTATGATCTTGTAGGGTGGGCATTACTATGAACTTGAGATTACGCTAGGGCTCATAGATGTAACATGGTTTGCTCAGGATGAAGAAGCTATGAATTAGGAGAGCTGATCACCAAATCACTCTTCTCTTCAAGGTCCCCTGAGTCTGTCCCTTGCCTGCACACACATGGTTGTTGCAGAGTGGGACCCAGAATGGGCAGGAGCAGCTTCAGGACACAGGACTATGGAGGAAGCCAGAGGAAAACAAGAGACCAAGATCTTCCATTCAAAATTTTATTTATAGTAGCTTTGGGTCCATGGAAAAGAGAAGAAACTCTCAGTTTCTTTGCTTTCCTTTTTCCTTTGCTGTTTCTTGTTCCCACAATCCATACTCCAGGCTTGTAATCTCTATAATTCAGCTCTGTTCTTAGCAATTACAGTCCTAGTGGCCAGTCGGCAAAGTAAATTACCGGTTACAATACAACCCCGTTATGAATGGGGGATGTCTGTGTCCTAATTCTTTTTATTTTTTAATAAAGGAAAATAAGACAGACCTGTTCTGCATGGAGTATCTCTGATGCTCTCAGAAGCCACCCCATGTTGCTGTCAGAATGGGAAAGCTTGGTGTCTCACGGGGCAGCTGGGAAAGCCAGGGGAGTGTCAGAGGTGACCAACCAGTGAGGCCTGCTGCGGGGTGGGGTGGGTGACATGCTGGCTTTGTGGACATTCCCCCCACCCTCTTGACACCCTGCAGTGGTGCGGTCAATGGGTCCAGAAAGGAAATGTCTCCTAGAGGCTGCTCAGACTGGCAGGACCTCCAGCCTTGCCCAGCCCATGGTTCACAGAGTTGGCTTCTCCCTCGCCTTCCTCCTTGCTCTGCATTCATGACCTTCCCACCCAGGAACAGGCAGAAATTACCATGTGATCAATGGCCATGTGATCAAATGATCATCTTCCCTGCACTGGAAACATCTTCGTCTCCATACCCTCTCCTTCTAATGGTGGAGGTGTCTCTCCATCAGAGGTGGCTTTCAGTACTGCCCATGACCTGTCTCCCTTCACCCGCTCTTCAGAATCATCGTCCCTTTCTTCTCTCCTGGACCATTCCCATCACTGTGCAAAACTGCTCTAGTATCTCCCATATTTTAATAAACTCCCCAGTCATCTAATAAAAGTTTAAATTAGATATGGTCACAGGCATCAGAAAAGAGAAGATTAAACAAGACAAATTTCATTCTTTCTCTCATATATAAAGTCAATGGGAACCAGGTGCAGTAGCACACACCTGTAATCTCAGTATTTGGGAGGCTGAGACAGGAGGATCACACGCAGGTTTGAGGCTAGCCTCAGCAATTTAGCGAGACACCCCCCCCAGCAACTTAGTGAGACCCTATTTTTTCTTTTTTTTTTTTGCGGTACTGGGCATTCTACCTCTGAGCTACACCCCCAGCCCTAGTTTTTATTCTTTATTTTGAAACAGGGTCTCACTAAGTTGTGGAGGGCTTCACTAAGTAGTTGAGGCTGGCTGCATACCTGCGATCCTCCTGTCTCAGCCTCCCAAGTACTAGGATTACAAGCATGTGCCACCACGCCCAGCCCCTATTTATTCTTTATTTTGAAACAGGGTCTCATGAAGTTGCGGAGGGCCTAAGTAGCTGAGGCTAGCAGCGAACCCCGATCCTCCGGTCTCAGCCTCCCAAATACTGGGATTACAACTGTGCACCACCACGTCAGCTCTTGAGACCCTATTTAAAAATAAAATAGAAGCCAGGCGTGATGGTGCATGCTTGTAATCCCAGTACTTGGAAGGCTGAGACAGGAGGATTGCAGGTTCATGGCCAGCCTCAGCTATACTTAGTGAGGGCCTCCGCAACTTCATGAGATCCTGTTTCAAAATAAAGAATAAAAAAATAGGGCTGGGGGTGTAGCTCGGAGGTAGAATGCCCCTGGGTTCAATCCCCAGTACCACAAAATAAATAAATAAATAAATAAATAAATAATAAGTAAGTAAATAGGGCTGGGGATGTAGCTGAGAGGTAGAACATCCCAGGGTTCAATCCTTAGACCACCAAAAAAGAAAAAAAAAAAGGTACTAAGTAGGAATAGGTAAGGTGTAGTGACTTCCTAAATCTCAGGAACCCACATTTATTCTAACTTGTTCCACTAACATCCTCAACACCTGGCTTCCACTACAAATCCCATATGGCGGCTGGGGCTCCAGCTGTGTCTCCACATATTCCAGGGAGGAGGAAGGAGTAATGGCTGAGAAAAGCACATTTCTTTCCTTTAAAGCCAATGTAGAATCTGCACATGGCCACCTCCATTTCCTATTGGCTGGAACGGAGTCACATGACCATAGGTAGCTGCAGGGGAGGTGGAGAAATTTGCCTTTTATTCTGGGAATCCACGTGGTCAGATAGAATTGAAAATTCTGTAATGAAGGGGAAAAAGGAAAGAACGGCTATTAGGGCCACCTAGCAATCTCCATCAAAGCTGCGTCCTCTGAGCCCACATCCCTCTCTGGATTCCCTCCCAGTTCTGTTCCCTGTGAGGTTGTTGGGATATGGTAGATCAACTGTGGTTGGCTTCTACCGCACGCCTCTAAGAACGCTGCCCTTAGTGTGGTCATCAATGACTTCTTTCTTTCCTTTTTTTAAATTTCCTTTTCTTTTGTTTTTGGTACTGGGGATTGAACCCAGGGGTGTTCTACCTACGAACTACACTCCCAACCCTTTCTATTTTTTATTTTGAAACAAGGGCTCACTAAGTTACTGAGGGTCTCACTAAGTTGCTGAGGCTGGCCTTGAATCCTCCTGTCTCAGACTCCCAAGTACTGGGACTACAGGTGTGTGCCACCGCTCTGGGCTACCAACGACTTCTTGTTGCAAACGATGGACCCTTTTCTGTCCTCATCTTACATTCCTAAGCAGCATCTAAAACAGCAGATGACTCCTTCTGGAAACACTCTCCTTTCTCAGTCTCTTACTCCCTGACCCTCCTCCTGACACCTCAGCCTCTTTTTCAGTCTTCTTTCCTGCTCCGACTCCTCTCTCTGGGTCCCTCCTGAACCCTCTCCTTTTCTGTATCTACGCCTTGTTCCCCCTACGTGTCCTTTGCAGTAAGGTTCCAAGGGCTTTACTATCCCACCAAAGCCCATCTCCAGCTCAGCCCACTTTTTTTTTTTTGGTACTGGGAATTGAACCCAGGGCCATTCTACCTCTAGCCACACCCCTGGCCCTTTTAAATTTTTTGTTTTGAAACAGGGTCTCACTAGATTGCTGAGGGCCTCCCTAAGTTGCTGAGGCTGTCCCAGAGCATAGAATACTCCTGTCTCAGCCTCCTAAGTACTGGGATTAGGGGCGTGCATCACCAGGCCCCACCTGGCCCATCTTCTGAGACCCTAATGACTGGACAACTCCAATGGATCTTTAACAGGCATCTTGAATTCAATGTGGATAAAACCAAGATTCTTTTTTGTGTGTGTGTGGTACTGGGGAATGAACCCAATCTACCTCTGAGCTATACTCCCAGCTCTTTATTTTATTTATTTATTTTTTTTGCAGTACCGGGGATTGAACCCAGGGGCGTTTTATCTCTGAGCTATACCCCCTGGCTCTATTTTTTATCCTTTATTTTGAAACCAAGTCTCACGAAGTTGTGGAGGGCCTCACTAAGTAGCTGAGGCTGCCGGTGAACCTGGATCCTCTGGTCTCAGCCTCCCAAGTACTGGGATTACAAGTGTGCGCCACCATGCCCAGCTCTCTCTATTTTTTTATTTTGAAACGGTCTTGCTAAGTTGCTGAGGGTTTTATCAAGTTGCTAAGGCTGAATTGGAAACTGCGATCCTCCTGTCTCAGCCTTCCAAGTATAGGGATTACAGGTATGTACCACCGCACCTGGTTTATTTTTTTTAATTTAAATTTATTTTATTGTGGCACTGGGGATTCAACCCAGGGGAATTCTACCTCCGAGCTACATCCCAGCCCTACCAGCCCTATTTTATTTTTATTTTGAAATAGGATCTCACTAGGTTGATGAAAGTCTCACTATTTGCTGAGGCTGGCCTCAAACCTGCAATCCTCCTGTGTTGGCCTCCCACGTACTGGGATTACAAGCCTGCGCCACCACTCCTGGCTTTCAACCATACCTGGTTTAAAGCTATAATTCTTGATGTTCCTCCTGAGATGTGATCCCTCCCTTCCCTCCAGGGCAGCCCATTCAATACACAAGGCACTGTCCACCCACTCACTGGAGCATACGTGAAAGTTTCCTTTGATTTCTCCACTTCCTCCTCCCCTGTCCATCCTATCAATGTGCCCTATTTTTTTTTTTTTTTTTGCGGTACTGGGGATGGAACCCAGGGGCGTTCTACCTCTGAGCTATACCCCCAGCCCTAGTTTTTATTCTTTATTTTGAAACAGGGTCTCACTAAGTTGCCGAGGGCCTCACTAAGTAGCTGAGGCTGGCCGTGAACCCGGATCCTCCGTTCTCAGCCTCCCAAGTACTGGGATTACGAGAGTGTGCCACCATGCCTGGTTCAATGTGTCCTATTAAGTCTGAAATGGCATCTCTCAACTTCTGATCTTAGCATGGCTATTGCTTTGGTTCAAACCACCACCCTGGACTGAAACAACAGTTTAATTGGCTCCCTGATTTTGCCTGACACCCACTCAATTTATTCTCAGAGCAATAAATCAGAACATGTTAGTCTTCTGCATAAAACCCTTCAATGGCTTAACAAAGCCTCCATTCCTGGACACAGCCCACAGGCCCTGTATGCCCGGGCCCCCATCCACCTCCCGGCTTCATCCTGGGCCTCTTTCCTGGGCTTGATAGTCTAGCCGCACTGATTTTCTTTCAGCCCCTTGACCTATCCAGAGCTTATCCTTTTCAGGGCCTTGGCACCTATTGCTCTCAACATGTGGTATCTGCCCAACTCTTTCACAAAACTAACTCTTCATTCTTTTGACTTCAATTTCTCTTTCTTTCTTTCTTTCTTTCTTTCTTTCTTTCTTCCTTTCCTTTCCTTTCCTTTCTCCTTCCTTCCTTCCTTCCTTCCTTCCTTCCTTCCTTCCTTCCTTTCTTTCTTTCTTCTTTCTTCTTTCTTTTTTTTTTTATTTGCGGTACCGGGGATTGAACCCAGGGGCGTTCTACCTCCGCGCTACACCCCTGGCCCTATTTTTTTATGCTTTATTTTGAAACCGGGTTTCACGAAGTTGCGGAGGGCCTCACTAGGTAGAGAGAGAGAGAGAGAGAGAGAGAGAGGAGAGAGGAGAGAGAGAGTGCACACGCTGAGGCTGGCCTCGAACCAGATCCTCCGGTCTTCCCTCCCAAAGTACTGGGATTATAAGCATGCGCCACCATGCCCGGCATTCTTTCTTTCTTTCTCTTTCTTTTTTGATGCTGGCGATTGAACCCAGGGGCACTACACCCCCAGCACTTTTTATTTTCAAACAGGATAAGCTGTTTGCTAAGCTGCTGAGGCTCCCTAAGTTGGTGAGGCTGGCCTCAAACCTGTGATCCTCCTGTCTCATTCTCCCAAGTACTGGGATTACAGGCATGTGCTACCATGTCCAGTTTGACTTCAATTTCAACATCATCTCCTCAAAGACCCTTTCTCCAATCCATTGTGCCATCTAAAGTAACTCTTATTATCTATCCCAGTCCATTTTTGTCCTAGCATGTACTTCAACTTGCAATTATTATTTTATTTTATTTTTGCAGAACTGGGGATTGAATCCAGGGGCATTCTACCTCTGAGCTACATCCCCAGCCCTATTTTTTATTCTTTATTTTGAAACAGGGTCTCACTAAGTTGCGGAGGCCTCACTAAATAGCTGAGGCTGGCCGTGAACCTGTGATCCTCCTGTCTCAGCCTCCCAAGTACTGAGATTACAAGTGTGCGCCACCACGCCCGGCTTCAACTTGCAATTATTCTATTAGTTGTTTCCACTAAGCTGTACAGGGCAAGAGGCTTTGTCCACTGCATCCCCAGCATGGAAACAGGGCCTGGTGCACAATCAGGCACTGTCTGCTGAAGGTGACTGCATGACAGGTTCCCAAGCAGGTCCCTAAACTGCCTGGAGTGCGACAGAGACAAGCTGCATCCCTTTAGTAAAACAATAACTGGAAGGGACTGAACAGTTTACATTTCAAGATTCTCTTTTTTGTGGTGCTGGGAATTAAACCTAGGACAACATACATGCCAGGCAAGCACTCTACACTGAGCTACACCCTCAGCCCCCAAGATTTTATCTTTACATTAGACTTAACCTGTTTGGTTGCTTGTATTAAAATGTGGTACAACTAGTCTTGGCCCAGTTTGTTTGTTTTTCAGTACTGGGGACTGAACCCAGAGCTTCACACATGCTAGTCAAGCACTCTACCACTTAGCTACAACCCTAGCCGTGTGTGTGTGTGCATGTGTGTGTGTGTGTGCGTGTGTGTGTAGCTGGAGATTGAACCTAGAGGCATTCTGCCTCTGAGCTACACCTCCAGTCATTTTTTAATTTTTTAAATCTTGAAACAGGGTCTCTCTAAGTTGTTGAGGGCCTTACTAAGTTGCTGAGGCTGGCCTCAAACCTGGGATCCTCCTGCCCCAGCCTCTCAAGTAGCTGGCATTATAGGTGAGCTGCCAGTGTGCCTGTCAGCCAAGGTTTAATAGATTCCTATTTTGCATTGCCAGAGAGCAGACACCCTGGCCCTCAGGAGTATGCCAGTACCTCACTTTGCAGATGCGCAGGCCGGAACCACGCCAGCGGTGTGCATACCCTAAACACTTGCTCGTATCTCGGTCCTCCCCACACCACCGAAAACCATCTCGGCCATTTCCTCATGATAAAAGTGAGGAACAAATCTCAGCAGGCGATCCAAAGAAAGCTCGTTATTTTTAGCATCAAGACTGGAAGGAGCGAGTCCTACCCGTTCAGTTTGCAAATAAACAAAAATCTTAATTTACCACTCCTTCTCTTGAAGACTACCCCCACCTCCGGTTTCCAAGGCCGGGCAGGAACACCTTCCATCTTCAAAACAGCCATGTTCCTAATACCTTCGCCCACCTCTACCCTGTCACCCCGTGCACCCTGGAGATGTGGCCTTCCACAGCTGGCGCTTCTCCCGGGCTCGGCTCGGGCCGGGGCTAGGGCAAGGCCGGAGGATCCGCGTTACGCGGCACACCTCCGCTGAACGCCGGCGGCTGCCACAAGTGCCTGGCAGAGGTCTAGGCTCCATCTGCTCGGCGCACCCACCCGGGGGGCTCGGAAAGGCCCGCCTCCGGCTGCGGGCACCGCCCAGCGCGGACAAAGGGGCGGGCCGGCGAGCCCGCGGTGCCCGGCGGG
>PVJS01039901.1:0-18692 GCA_004027185.1 Glis glis | reverse complement strand
AGAGAGAGAGAGAGAGAGAGAGAGAGAGAGAGGGACAGAGAGAGAGAGAGAGACAGAGAGAGATAGACCGATCGATCTATCCATCGATCGATCGTGCGCGCGCATGCGCGCTGAGGCTGGCCGCGAACCCGGATCCTCCGGTCTCCGCCTCCCAAAGTACTGGGATTACAAGCGTGCGCCACCACGCCCGGCTTTAACAGCATTCTTCACATTAAACTTTCTCCAATTAAAAGACAGATACTGAAGTCATTTTCTCTCTTTCCACCCATCCACTTTTCCTTAAGTCTTTTATTTTCCTTGTGATTCTGGGGATTAAACCAGGGCATTCTACCTCTGAGCTACACCTCCAGCCCTGTTTTATATTTTATTTTTTTATATTTTATTTCATTTTTATATTTATATTTTATTAAACAGGGTCTCACTAAGCTGCAGAGAGCCTTGCTAAATTGCTGATGCTGGCCATGAACCTGCGATCTTCCTGTCTCAGCCTCCCAGGTACTGAGATAACACTTGTGCGCCACCACGCCAGGCTTTTCCCTAAGTCTTTTATTTTTGCTCTGTACCCTCACTCCCATTCTTTTTTTTTTTTTTTCGGTATCGGGGATTTAACACAGGGGCATTCTACCTCCAGGTTACACTCCCAGTCCTATTTTTTATTCTTTATTTTGAAACAGGGTCTCACTAAGTTGCAGAGGGCCTCACTAAGTAGCTGAGGCTGGCTGCGAACCCGGATCCTCCGGTCTCAGCCTCCCAACTACTAGGATTACAAGCATGCACTACCATGCCCGGCTCCCTTGCTCTCATTCTGGTTTGCCAGAATATCACTTCTCTCAAGCTTCACATATTTGCTTCTTTGCTTATCACACTATGAATCTCACACAAGATTAAAGACCATTTACCAACTCCCTACCTGTGAGTGGCAGTTACTACAGCAGGCACTAAGGGAGTGGGAGACACGGACGTGTGGCTGACCACCTTAACACAGTGATGCATTCTCCCTTCCTGGTACAATTCATCTTCCATCACAGAGACTGAAAGCACTAGGTTGTCACTTCCTACTTTTCCTGGTCAAGAAGATGTATGTCTATGACTCACTTCTGGGAAAGGTTTTCCTCACTGGAAAAAGAGCAGAGACAGAAGAAGAGGAGGAGGAAGAGGAGGAGCTACACCCTCTCTTTGGATGGTATTGTGTACAGGTATGATGTTTGGAGCTGTAGCAGCTATCTTGCAATCATGAGGAAAGATCAATAGCTGATCCAGAGGCATAACATTGTTAATTCACTGAAGCACTCCAAAAACTCTTTTCCTCTGGACTTCATGTTATAGGAGACTCTTGGGAAGCTTATGTTGCTGGAGGGTGATGTGATCCAGGAAATGAGAAGCCATTATAAGAAAACATAAAATATCAAATTTCATAGAACACCCAATCATACTAATTATACTTTTAGGGCCCACTGATTAAGAAAAATCACACATCTATTACTCCCTCCCTGGCAGCTCTATCCTATCTAAATCAAACATGTCTGTGTATCTCCCTTGTAGTTACCGCCCTGTCTCACTTTCCACATCACAGGCAAGCTTCGTGAGTGTTGAGACCTAGCTCCCCACTGCCTGGTCAGCACCCTCACTCCTCAACGGCAAGGCTCTGCCTCTCTTCCACTTGCACTGCACCACCGAGCAGATTGTAACACAGTCACCAATTACCTCTGTGCTGATAAATCCAAGAAGAGTTTCTCTTTTTATCGATTGATTGACAGATGCTGGGGATTGATGCCAGGGTCGTGCACATACTAAGCATGGGCTCTCCCACTGAGCTACACCCCCAGCCCCTCGAGGAGTGTTTGTTCCTTGCCTTGCTTGACTGCTCCACAGTATTTGCTATCATTCACCATGCCTCCCTGAAACAGCACGCTTGCCAGATTTTCTCTTCTCTCTCCTCTCTCTCTGTACTGGGGATTGAACCCAAGGGCATTCTACCTCTGAGCTACACCCTAGCCCTATTTTATTTTTTATTTTGAAACAAGGTCTCATTAAGTTGCTGAGATAGATTGTCACTAAATTGCCGAGGCTCTTGAACCTGCGATCCTCCTGTCTCAGTCTCCCAAGCACTGGGATTACCGGTATGTGCCACCACGCCCGGTTCCACTGGTCTTTTAATGTCAGTGTTCCTCAGCATTCCACTCCAAGCCCTCTTTTTTCTCATTTCACACATTCTTCTTATGTGGTCTCATCTGCACTGACAGACTTAGTTACCACTTATAAATTAATGGTAATTAATGCCCCTACCTATAATCTTCTTCCTGAATTACAGACCCATGTAACTGAACGTCTAGTGGACAGTTGTATTGAAACATCTTGAAGGTGCCGTCAAGTCAACATGCGAAGCCGAATCCCATCTTCCCCTTGTATCTCAGTGAACGGCACTGTAATCCACCAAGCTGCCCAGGTCAGAAACCAGACAGCCAGCTCTTCTAGGAAGCCTTTTCTGACTCCAACTACAAGTTGCTTTCTCCTCGGTACTTCCTTATTTCTTATGACATATCCCCTTTACAGCCCGCATCATATTGTTTATATCATCTGTTTGCCTGAGTAGACCATGAGCTGGAAAACAGGAACTGTGCCTTGTTCGTCATTGGACGTCTATTGCCTAACACCCTGCTGCTGAGTATGTTCTAGAAAACTGCCAACCAGTGCAAATATTTGTTGAGTAAATTAATGAATGGACACATAGTAATTATTTGTCAGATAATTGGTTACATTAATGAGAAGAAACTAAGATTTTATGCTTGAGAAGCCAATATTCATTCTAGTAAATAGTGCTGTTGATGATTGGATAGTAAAACTCACATAATTTTCAAATTTAGAATTGGAAAGAATAGTAGACAATCTATGCTGGCTCCTTTTGAACTAGTTAGGGGTCATTTGTAATCTGCAGTGCCAATTTTCCTGTTGGCAGTTAATTACTAAAATCCCTCATGTGTTAGTTCTTTAAGTTAAACGTATCCCCAGAAATTTAAATAATACTATTCACTTGCTTGCAACCTTTCTTCCCCCTAGATAAGTCTTAACCCACGTCAAATCAAATTATCCCAAATTCTGAACTCCTTACTTCCAAATTGATACAATTTTAATTTATTTTGCAGGTTTCTTTTATGTCCTATTATTTCATTGTACCCTGCACCATATTTTCTTAGCAAATACATTTAGACATCTGGCACTAAATTTGGGATTTTCCTGGCACAGTAATCATTGTTTTCATTAGATACTGTAGGACTCACCATGTGGATGGATTAATGTATTGTTTAATGAAGGAGAGAACTAATTTAAGAGACGCTAGCTGTCAAAACTCTCTCTGGACTTCAAGTTCAGTAGACATAGTTATTAACTGTACTAAATATCCTCACAATCACATTCATGGCTCTTTTTCCAAGGAGTTTTACACATTATTTAGTAAGGTATGTTAAGGAAGCTTAATGAGAGTTTTTTTATAGTCTACTGAGACCCTTAGTGAGATTGAAAATGAGTAATTTTATACACATTTTTTCCTGCTTCACTCATCTTCAGTGCCTAATTTCTAAAGCAAAATATCTTCTAAATTCTGAAAAAAATTATACTTTTAATTGCATACTAATCAAAAACCCCTTGCTTCATTTACTGGGGCCCCATTTGTGCTAAGTAGTTTCTGGAAAAGCTCTTTTCCTCCCACTTAATCAAGCACCTTCCTTTGTTGTTAACAGTGAACTAAACAGGAGCACAAAGTCTACCCTGCCTGACACTATGGTGTGAGTGTCAGCACGCAAGAGAGCATGAGCCACATCCCCCTTATCCATCTTTTAATGTTAATAAACATACCCTGTTTATATTCTAAGGAGTTAAGTAGAAAGTCAACATAACTAATGATAACTTCATACATATATCAGTGAACAAATATGTATAAAATTTCTACTCAGTTGTGCCAAATAGCAGTGTGTAAAGAGTAATTATTCCCACATCTGGAGCACAATGTTGTAGTCACCCAACTGGAGCAGGTACCCCCACTTTCAAAATCGTGTTTGGATGTTAAGACCAATGCTGATGTCACACAGGCAGCAAAAGGGTGAAACATTGATTGCTCACAAGGTTAGGCTTCTGGGACGGACAGAGTGAGTCTCCAAGCTGGTCTAGAAAGGGCTTAAGAGAGCAGGAAAAGGGGAATGGCTTTGGGGTTTCATGCTCCTGTGCATGGGCTAGGGTGGACACAGTTGGCACTTCCAGCCAACTCTGAAGGAAGGAGCAGCTAGGTTTTCTGATCAGTTTTCCAAGACATGGGGCTGAGAAGAAGACGAGGTTGGACTTGAGAGTTGTTGACAAGCATAAAAAATGGAGTCACAGAGCAGGCTTGGTGCAGCACGCCTTTAATCCCAGTACTTGGGAGGCTGAGACAGGAGGACCGCAGGTTCAAGGACAGCCTCAGCAACTTAGTGAGGTCCCTCAGCAACTTAGTGAGACCCTGTTTCAAAATTAAAAATAAAATAGGGCTGGAGGTATAGCTTAGAGGTAGAATGCCTCTGGATTCAACCTCCAGTACCAAAAAAACAAAACAAACAAACAAAAAACCAGAGTCATGAGACTGGAGTTGTAACTCAGTGGTAGCGAGTGCTTCACATGCATGGGGCCCTGTGTTTGATCCCCAGCACCAAAAAAAAAACAAACAGAAAAAGGACTCATACTGTGTATCAAAACACACTGTATATTAGAAAAGGAAGGAAAACCATATATCAGTTATCCATTGCCACAATAATGTTACATAACAAGCAATCTGCTGCAAACCCCAATGGTTTATAAAAATAAATTTTTATTGTTCACATGGTTGGAGATCAGCTCTGTTGATCTTGTCTGAATTTATATACCCGTCTGGGTCAGCAATTAGTTGATCTTGGCGGACTTTGCCCAGGGTGCCTGTGCTATACTCCATGTCTCTCATCCTCTACTGGGCTAGCACAGGGATACTGTCACGGCAAAGGCTAGCCCGATAACACAAGCACCTCTTAAACCTTGCCTGTGGCATCTTTGCTCAAATCCTATTGGGCAAGCAAGCTATTTTCCTAACCTACCACACCTACACATGGATTACTAATATCACAACTCACCCAAGTTTATAGTACAAAGAAAGAGAAGGAAAATCGATTCAATGATCTATTCACAATTAAGCACTGGGCACTTGGAATTGATGCTACAAAAAATAAATGAGATAATCCTCAGGAGTCAGTCTGATAACTGGGAAAAATTTGAACAAATAAATGAATATGTTATTAAAATAAAATTCAGTGTGTGTGCAACCACAGATATATTTTAATGACATAGCCCAGAAATGAAACTGATTGACTCTTCCTCCTCCTTTACCTTAGATTTCATAGCTAATACAATAAATTTTATTACAATCAAATTTCCTCTTCATTCTGACAACATAAAGAGAAAGCTTACTGAGACTCTCTAGTGCATGGATTCATAAAAATGCAGACTTTCTAGAAGCAAAATGAGACTGTGAGTTCTGTTAGGCCAGCAGAAAGTCATTTGATTCTTTTGTTTCTCCATTACACTTAGAAATCATTCAGTTCTACCAAAATATATTGCGTGCCTATATGTGCAAGTTCTTTTGCTGGAGATTTGCTAGGAAGTAGGGATTTCTAGCAAAGACAACTAACCAAAGACAACTAAAAAATGGTATCCACATTCAAATAACTTACAGTTTAGTCCTACTTATACATATCAGGAAAACAGAAACCGCTCTAGGTACTTTGAGTAGAAGAAATTTAGAACAGGGAAAAGGTTACATAAGTAATAGAAGACCTGAAATGCTAGGCAGTAGCTGGAGCCAGCTGGTGAAAGGGCAGAAGCTAGAACCATGGTGAATCTGACCTACAAGAATCATGAAGATGCATTCATTCAGGTCAGGGAGAGGGAAATACTCAAGTCCCTATCTTCCACAGTCTTATCACTCTCTGGTCTGCCATTTTATCTAAACTACTGGCAAGCATGCAGAGGAAGAGAGCACACTGGGCATGAGAGGAAGCGGACAAGTCTGGTGCACTGCACAGGAACTCACACAGGCACCTACCAGGCCTCCTTAGTGACTCACCAATGGAGCAGTCCTATTTTATGTGTCAGAGTAAGTAATGGTGCAATATAGTATGTTAATTGTTCCTTGTGTTATTTGGTTTCCTTTGTTCTCTGTAGACACTTAATTTGTGGTTTTGTTTTTGTTGTTTATTTGTTTTGTGGTACTGGGGATTGAACCCAGGAGCATTCCACCTCCAAGCCACACCCCCAGCCCTATTTTAGTTTTTGTTTGGAAACAGGGTTTCATGAGGTTGCTGAGAGTCTCATTACCATGCTGAGGCTGAATAGTGGTTTTCAAATTTTTCAATATCCAAACACTTTCTTTAGAAAAAATCTTACTCTGGAGTCTATTGTAGAAAACATAAAACCAAAGCTGTTCTGCTTGAAGCACAGGCCGGGAGCCTGGATGTTCCTCCAGCCTAGGCCAGTCCTGGGGACACATTTTGGGGACTTGAAGACTCGGGAGTCTAGTCCACCTCATTAGTTTACAGTCACAGTGCATAGAAACATCTACATACACCCTCTGCATCTCTTCAGTGCTCTCTCAATGGTTAGAGATGTAGGGAGCCATTCCATCTAGAGACTTAAGTATACTGTGGCATTAAAAGAAGCCTGGATACAACTGTGTTCAACCCCAAGTAGAAGAATGCTTTGATGATAACTCACTAATCCCCGGGTCATTAGCTGTAAATGAAATCTTAACTGGTGAGGGATTATTCTAGTACAGTTTGGGAATTAGTGGGTCAATCTCCCAGTTTTATAGCAGATAGTTTCTTAAAATTTGGAATGACATTCTTTTTTAAAAGATAGGGATAGAAATACTTCTCTGGATCCTCTCCATTAGTCAAGATTGTTACGGGGGGGGGGGGGTTACACTGTTTTTCAAGTATCTAGCTATTCCTCTAGCTAGTCCAATATCACTTTTAGGACTCTATCTAGGAGGAACACTAATTACCTCCATAGTTTCCATCCATCTCTTACCAGTCCTGTTTCCACACCTTTAAACTGTCACACGGAGTCCTTAGAGAGAACCAGAATAGAGGTGGGCAGACAGGGTGTTTGGAATCTGGACTGAAAATAAATTCTCTACAAGCCCAGCTCCACCATCCTATATATAGCTCTGTCTGGATGGACACCTCAAGATTTGTTTTATTTCCATTAAAAACACAAAAACTTTCAAAGGGCCACAGTTCGTGTCTCAAAATTTAATAGAAAAAAATTTCTCCATTTCATCTACTCAAGAAAAGCTGAAAGAAGAGCCCGGCGTGGCGGCACACGCTTGCAATCCCAGTACTTGGGAGGCAGAGACCGGAGGATCCAGGTTCGAGGCCAGCCTCAGGTACTTAGTGAGGCCCACTGCAACTTAGTGAGACCCGGTTTCAAAATAAAGGATAAAAAATAGGGCCGGGGGTGTAGCTCGGAGGTAGAACGCCCCGGGGTTCCATCTCCGGTACCGGGAAAAAAAAAAAAGCTGAAAGAAATTCGAAACACCAGTTGCTCTGTGGACTACTTGAAGAGGCAGAGCGTTCCTGGAGGGCCATCATTTGGAAAAGAACTACGAGGGGCATTAGAAGCCTGTGCAAAAGATGTTCTTTTAGAAAACACACGGGACGCAGGGGAGGGGCCGGTGGTCCCCTCGCCCAGAGCTGGCGGCCGTGCCTTCCTCCGTGCCATGCCTAGCCTGTCCGCCGAGGACAGCCCGCCGCCCACCAGGCCCCCCGCCCGGCCTCGGCGCCCCGCTCCTTCTCGCCCACGCCCACGCCCGCCCCTCCGCGGCCCACGCCGCGACTCTGGCTCCCCACTCTTCCCGGCACGAGGCTCCGGGCCAAGGGGCCGCCCGGCCTCGGTCCCCCGCCCCGCCGGCCATAAAGCGCGGGCGGCGCCGCCGAGCGCAGCCACCAGCGCCGCAGCGCGCAGCCGGACGAGCGCCCTCCCGACGGCCGCCCGACGCCCGACCGCGACCGCGACCGCGACCGCCGCAGCGCCGCGGGCCAGCAGGGAGCCCAGGCAGAGCCGCAGCCCGCCGCCGCCCTCGGGGAGCCGCCGGCATGCTGGCCCCGCGCGGAGCCGCCTTCCTCCTGCTGCACCTGGTCCTGCAGCCGGGGCTGGGGGCCGGCGCCCAGGCCGCCCCGCAGGGTAAGTGGGCTCCGGGGTCCTCTGCGGAGCCCCACGTCCCGGGCTCGCCGGGCGAGTGGAGAGACCGGCTCCGCGCGCCTGGCCGGACCCTGCGCTTGGGGCCCTTGCTCAGCGCCCCTGCCCCTCTGGGACCCGAACCAAAGCGCATTGTAATTGGAAGCGATTAGAGTCCAGAACTGCCTAAAATTCGATTATCTGGTGATGAGACCAATTTCCTAAACAATAGTTTTGCGGGATGCAAAACTTATTTTTAGTCTATGAAAAAAACCTGGAATTTACTTGAAAGCCCTGAACCTCTAACTCGTGTCTGGTGTAGGGTGAAATCCAAGTTGTGTGAAGATGAGTTTAGGTCCCTACAGCTCCCTCCACTCAGCCTTTGCCCCTAATTCACGCAGAGTGGGAGAGCGACACCCTGAGAAAGGCACAGAATCACTTCATTGACCTGCCACTCGTCTCTCTGCTCTGACTGCTTGGTCCCCAAAGTAAAAGTTCTTTAAGGAGTTGACTTGATCGCTTGCTTCCCGACATAAATAGTAGGGGCTGCGAAGTTGGAATTTTTCTATGAAAAGGTAAAAATTCGATAAACAATTTGAAAAGATACCTGGATAATCCTCAAACCCATTTATTTATGAGGTGGGTTGCAAATAGCCCTTGGGCAGGGTGCACTTAACATTAAACATAATTTCTTGTAAAGACCAAAAGGAAGAAATGACTTAAGCAAGAAAAGATCTCAGGGCTCTGACTGGCTATCCAGTGGTGGCCTTCCTGTTGGAACTTGGAAGATACATACAACTTCAAGTTAAAAAAAGTTACTCCTTGTGAAGCTACAGCAGAGAATGTCCGTGAGGGTATTCTCAAGTCACTTCTCTCCCAGCTGCTGGGAGGGGACTTGAGAGGGGACTTTAAACTTTGCATTTCACCAAATAACTCATTTTCATTCCAATTTTAGTTTGGATTGAACAATTTGATATGTGGTCTGTAATATGCATTGTGCCCCAGGCTTCTAGGACGGTAAAAAGGGAAGTTTTAAAACACAATTCAAAAAATTTCTTATTGCAGAGGTTTTATTGTCAGGTTTGAACATATGGGTTTAATATTTCGTGCTAAATAAATTCTTGACATTTGAACACACAACTTCATGGTATGCCTTAGGTATGGATTCTGCTTCTTAGACCTGACAGTTTTATAGAGACTTAAACTCAGGCTCTGCAACCTAAATTATCTTGTTAATTTAGTTGCACTAGATGATCTGATTAAGTCAAGTTTCTGATAGATTCTTTTATTGAGTTATCTAGTCTGCAATTATCAACTCAACTGGATAATTCGCTTATCACCTTTTCCCTCTGAGCTGCATTGCTAGTCTTAAATTAGTATGTATTCGATTTACATACCATAATAGTTGGGCTCATTGGTAGCAGTAATTTCACCTCTACACTGGAGATTTGTGCTTGGATCCTGGTACTTTTACTAAAATATAATAACATTAATAGAAAATAGTAGTGTCTCATTGCCTTTTCAAAACACTCTCCGAAGTCATTACTAACTAATCCCAACTCTGCCTCTTGAGAGAGCAGCAAATGGATCGGATGAAGCACACAGATTGAATACAGAGAGTTGCTTGAGTTAAATTATTAACCTGATCAAAGTCGAAGCAAGGATCAGGAGAACAAAGAGTTTAGTTTTGAACCCAAACCTTGACCACATTTCTTTTCTGAAGATGCCTTGTCCTAAATGGAACTTTCAAACACATTGCCATATTTCCACTTTGCCCCCATTGGTGGAAATGTAAAGTTTCCAATTTTCTGGAAATTAAAAATATCTGATTCCCCTTTTGAAATACTGGAGGCAGCTGTCTTTGCAGTTTGGGGATATGGGGTGCTAGAAGGAACACAGTAGATACTCTAATTTCCAATACATCTAGTATTAAATTTATTATTGTGTAAGGTCCTCTGTAACATATGAAAGAAACAGTATAGATCCATTTGGGAAACCAATTGTCTTTTTAAAAGAACAGTAGCTAGGGTGTTTTTTTTTTCTGTTTGTTTTAGAACTTTTATTTACTTTTTCTTATAACAAAAGCAATACCTGTTCATTGTAGAAATATGGAAACTGAATAAGCAAAAAAGAAAGAAAAAAGAAAAAAGAAAAGAAAAACTGTACAACCCAGAAACAGCTACTATTAATTTAACATGTTATATTCTTTCATTTAAAATCTTTTTCTATGCAAATATATATTTCAAATGAGACCATGTTATTCACTTAGTTTTATCATTTTTCACTTACTCTATCATGAACATCTTTCCATATCTGTATTTAGCTGCATTTTAAAAATAGTTGGTATTCTGCTTTTTTGAAGGACCAAAGTTAATTTGGAAAGGTTCGTAACATAGGACATGTAAGTTGTTTCCAGTATTTTGATATTGTGAATATTAATTTATTGAACAACTGAAGTGTCATGGGATGGTGTGGGATAGCACTAGCCACCCCTTTCACCTCTGTCAAGCTTTCTTCTCTGCTAAAGACAGTTTGTTCTCATGGCAAAGAACTAGACCAATAGAGCTTCAGGATTCCCACCTCTTCCATTTAGATTTTTACCTAATTCCTTTCAAAATAGAAATTCTAGAATTACCACTGGAAAATATCCTTGTACCTAAGTCATTTAGTATATTATTGTTTCCTTAGGATAAATTCCTATAAATAGAATTCCTAGGTCAAAGAGCATGTGTGTTTTATACTTTGATACTGTGTTTTGGGGTGTGTGTGTGTGTGTGTGTATGTGTGTGTGTGTGTGTATGTGTGTGTGTATGTGTGTGTGTGTGTGTTTTACTGGGGATTCAACCAGGAGCATTCTATCCCTGAAATATACCCCCAGCCCTTTTTATTTTGAAACAGGATTTCACTAATTTACTAACACTGACCTGGAACCTGCAGTCCTCCTGGCTTAGCCTCCTAAGTACTGAGATTATAGGCAAGTGCCACCATACCTGGCTGACACTGTTATTTAAACTGTATTCAAAATGTACTGGTTGCCGGGCGTGGTGGTGCACGCTTATAATCCCAGTACTTGTGAGGCTGAGACTGGAGGATCTGGGTTCCCGGCCAGCCTCAGCTACTTAGTGAGGCCCTCTGCAACTTAGTGAGACCCTGTTTCAAAATAAAGAATAAAAATAGGGCTGGAGGTGGAGCTCGGAAGTAGAAGCCCCTTTGTTCAATCCCCAGTACTGCAAAAAAAAAAAAAAAAGTACTGGTTTAATCTAAAGAAGTACTATATAAGGGGGCTTATTTCCCTGAACCCTCACCAATGGTTGGGTATTATTGTATTCATTATTCTTCCAATTTGATAGTGAAACTTACATCTTATTGTTTGTGTTAGCGATTCCTTCATCATTAAGTAAGCATTTGGTCATTTGTGGTTTTTTCTGTAAATCGCCTTTTCATGTTCCTTGCCCATTTTTCTGTTAGGATGCTTATCATCATATTGATTTGTGAGCACTCTTTATAAATTATCAATATTACCCTCTTAGTAACTAAATTATTGTATTCAAAAGACAGCTTTAGGTACTGAAGTTTCTGTAGGCTATGGGATTGTTCAAATCCATATTTGCATAAACTAACAGAAATTTTAAGTAACTTCTAGTGAATATTACCCAAATGTGGTCTTTGCCCGGTACTAGAGATTGGACTCGTGGGTGTTCTGCCACTGAGCTACACTCCCAGTCCTTTTTATTTTGAAACAGGGTCTCACTAAACTGCCCAGGCTGGCCTCAAACTTGCAATCTTCCTGCCTGAGTCACTGGGATTACAGGTGTGCACCACTGCCACCATGCCCTGTGGCCTTTGCCTTTTAAATGGCTCTGGACATACTCTCCCATAGCTTTCATGAATCTTACAAAGCTTTTGCAAAAAAAGTACTGCTTGCTTGATCAAAAGCAACTTACACAAATGCAAATGCAGATTTTAGTTCTTATAGACCATCTCTATCCATCAGGATACAGTTGAGAAATGGAAACCACATCATTTTGTTTTGTTTCCACAATGGGATTTTTTAACAGAGAAATATTGGAGAATTGTGAAGGCACAATGGGAACACTTGGGTCTCACAAAGGTGGCAAATCATTTTGCTGATACCGTATCTGCATCCATGCTTTCTGCTGCGTTCTCTGTCATTTATCACTGACCAGGAAAATGCAGTTGGCGCTGGTCCTGGAGGTACATTAGGGACCCCAGGACTGAAATTCACTGCTTCAGGACATGAGGAAAACTATGAGCTGGATGCTCTCACCTGTCCCATGTCCTTTAAGCCTGTAGTGCTCTTCCTAGTGGGCATTTTCAGAGCCAAATCCAATTTTGTATTTGCAAATTTAGTCTTCTCTTAAGGGCTATAACCAGTGATGAATATGGTGCTCTATTTCTTCTGCTTCAAATGTCCAGCCACTATAAAAATGACAAGGAAGAACTGGTGACTTTGGCAGTGTGAAAAAATATGAGATTAGTTTACTTTATTTTCTGCTTTATTGTCAAGTGCCCCCCTCCACAAAAAACACATTTGCCCCAAAGTTCATTTTTCACTGACCCTCTCTTCCCCTTTCTCCCCAGTCTTTGACCTTCTCCCATCCTCCAGTCAAAGGCTGAACCCAAGCGCTCTGCAGCCGGTGCTGATGGACCCCGCCCTCAGTGAGCTCTATGTGATCTCCACCTTCAAGCTGCAAACTAAAAGTTCAGCCACCATCTTTGGCCTCTACTCCTCAACTGACAACAGCAAATATTTTGAATTTACTGTGATGGGACGTTTAAACAAAGGTAAGCCAATGTGCAGAAATGAGTTCCTTAAAAATCCCTTTCTCCTATTCTATGATTTGGGGGCCTACTTTCCTTATGATGGTTCCTTGTACAATTTTATTCTCACCTGTTGTTCATTTTGTTTCAATACCGTATTCTTCTCTTTGTACATTTACCTATATTGGGAGAGGTGTTATTACAAGAAAGAATGAAGAACAGGTGGGGGTATAGATCCCCACCACTGCAAAAAGAATAATGATGATGATGATGATGATGATGATGATAACAATAATTGCTTGTGACCAAGATGCCTTTTGACATTACCCCATCCTCATGTTACTCTGAACGCAGTTCTGGAAGGGGCAAGACCCAAGACAAGTAAGCCTTTGTCTTAGTCAGCTCAGCCTGCTATAACAAAATGCCATTGACTGGGTGGCTTAGACAACAGACATTCATGTCTCACAGTTCTGGGGGCTGGAAGTCCCAGGTCAAGGTGCCAGCATGAATCCCATCATGAGGGCATCAGGGAAAATTTAACCCTAATGACCTCCCCAGGGCCTCCCCTCCAAATACCATCACAGTGGAGATCAGGACTTCCTCACGAGTTTGATGGGGAAGACACAGACATGCCTCCCGTAACAGCCACCCACACCATTCCTATGTTCCCGGATGCCTGTGGCTGAGCAGACCCCAGCGCTGTGAGCACCTTGCTGACCTCTATGGAGGAAATACACCTCAACCAATAGAACAAAACTCTCAAATCTCTTTTCTGCCTGCTTCCTGCCAGTTTACACGGGTCTATCACCTTTTGGGTCCCTCTGCCGTCACCTCGTTACTAAAGTGAATTGCTACAAGCACTAAGAAATGACTCCCAAAGAAAAAGGCCACTGCTCTTTATCCTCTTCCCTTCCGCCTGCGCCCTGGGGACAACACCTGTTCCTGTTTATTGAGGAATATGACAGATAAATGTCCAGGCTGCCTCATGCATTTAATAAAACAGGAGGCCTGGTCCTTCTGCCTGGATTTTATATTTATTTCAGTAGACACTTTCTTGTACTTCAGAGTCTCTCTCAGAGTCTACTCATGACTGAACTTTTAAATCTATAGGCTTAGGAACTAAAAGAAATACTAATTCTTAGCTTTCATAGGACTACAGAGTTAAAGCAAAAAGGAATGGGATTTTAACCTCCTTCTTTTCGGTCTAGTTCCAACACTCTCTTTCCCTCCTCCCACCCACTCCCAAGTTTGCTTCCTTAGTTTGCTCCTCCTGGCTCGCTGGGCTGTGGTGAAGCCTCAGGTAAGGGAGACAGGGGGTGATGTGGGAGGATAGGTCAACCATACCTGTCCATCCTTAGGGCCGAGTGGTGTGTTAGCCCATCTCTCTGCCTCGAGTGACAGCCCCCTCTGCCTCACATCCATCGAAGAAAGGACTTATCCCCCAAACCCAGCTACTCAGCTGTGATCTGTAAAAGTCACTGCTCTTGATGTGGAGCTCAGCAACTTCTCAGGAAACTATTTTAGATGCACTGGAAAGGTTGTTTTTCCCCCTTTCATTTCATTCAGCTTAAAGGCCAGAAGATCCTCAGTAGAGTAAAAAACTCGACTTGCACAGGTCTGCGTGAACCCATTGTGGGGAGTCTGTGATGCCAGGAAACAAGGAGTCAACTTCCTCTCCACTGCTTCTTTCCATCTCTTTATGAAGGCAAGAGTAACACTAAGCATATGGCAGCTACAGAAATGAGTGAGGGGCCGGTTAGTGTGTTAGTGTGTTTCCCCTGAAGAATCACCAGTAATGTGATGTAGCTGTAAATACCAGCTGAATAAAATTTGGGGGGAGAAGATGAAAGGTCTAATGGCCACCTGCTATTATGGTTCAGACTCCAAAGGCGCATATGCTGAAGGCTTGGTTATCCCTGTGGGGTTATTGGGAGGTGGTGAAACATTTAGTAGGTGGGGCCTATTTGGGGGAAGTTAGGTCACTGGGGATGTGCCCATGAAGGGGATATTAGCACCCCACCCCTTCCTGTTTTGCTCTTTGCTTTCTGGACACCACGAGAGAGGTGAGTGGTGTTTGTTCCTCCACACGCTCCTGCCATGATGTCCTGCCTCATCACTGGCCCAAAAGCAATGGAGCCAACTGACCACGGACAGAAACCCCTGAAACTGTGAGCCAAAGCAAACCTTCTTCCCTTCAAGTTGTTGTATTTTGTCACACTGATAGAAAGCTAACAAACCTCGCTATTCTCTAAGCTATTAGAAAAGATGAAAGGTTCTTAGAAAATATGGGGGAGGGTAAGGAGTCCAGAACAACCTGAAAGTAAGAATTTACAGAAAACAAAGAGGATTTTATACTAGTATTGAAGCTAGGAGAGTTGATGAATGTGCACAGAGAAGTTGTTTCGCTGGAGCGATAGGAAAGGTCCTAGGAGGTTCTGGGAAGGACAAGCAGCCCATGATGACTAGAACAGTAAGGAGAAATCACTGGGGCCAGCAGGTCCAGGTAAAAGAGGTGGCATGTAGTTGTGACTCCTGGTTGAGGATTCAGTGGTGGCCATGCTGACATAATTTAGGAGAGGGTTATCTCCCACCCAGATGGTGAGCTCCAGGCATTGTTCAGCTGTCTGAGGATCAGCTGACCTCCCTTTTGGTTGATTTGCATGGAAAATGGAGAAGCAATCAGAAGCAATACAAATGTATCTCTACTGACTTTAAACACCTGTGTAGGATATAAAGCAGCTTTCTGTTTAGTAGACTAAAGAGTTTATGACATGGGAGCGGAAGGAGGATGACTGCACAGATGGTATCAGAGCAGGATCAGGTTGTCTGGGCCCAGATGAGCTCCCAGAACAAACTAAAGTGTAGCTAATGATGACTGTGAAGAATGAGTTTGCCACTGAACTCTGCTTCTACTCTCACCCTCTCCATGTTGTCCCACCCACAAAACAGAAATTGGGTCAAATTACACTTCACCCCAGAGATTTTAGTGACTCCCCATTCCTTGCTGAAGAAGGTGCATACACCTCAACTGGGTATTCAGGTCTTCCCCTGTGTGACCTTCAACCAGCCCTTCCAATCTGTCCCTCATCCCAGCCCTCTGTGAAGTCTGGGCTTTAGCTAGAAGGACTATATCGTTTTCTGGGTCCACTCATGCCCTCTTTCCTTCTCCATCCTTTTGTTCTCCCCAGACCTATGCCATCTTCAGGCACCAAAATCCTACATGTTCAAGACCCATCTCAGACACCTTCTCATGGTTTTCCTTATGTGACTTTATGCCTCTTCAAGAAGGCACTGATCTTAATTGACCTTGTACTTTAATTACTTCTAGGTTGTGAACTCCCCTCAATTACATAAGTCCCCTCAAGGCAGGGATGCAGCTTCCCTTCATGTATCTTTGTATCTGCTACAGCACTTTGTATGGACTGCAGCTATTCAAGCATAGTGCCTTGAACATAGCAGCGGTCCATGAATAGATTGAATAGAATAAATGGAAAGAATAGATTTGCCTGTTAAGGAAGAGATATACCATTATTGAAATTCTGAAATTGCACAGGGTCTAGAATGTGGTAAGTGGTCAAAAAGCTGTTTTAATGAATTGATGTTGGAAATCTTTTGGATGCAGATGTAAGAATATATAGGTAGTAGTTCTGGCACAAATGATCTGTCAAATCATGAGTAATACAGGTGGTAAAATCTTGATAGAAATAAACATTCTACAGAAACCACCTGGCTGGATATGGGTGATGCTGTTCTAGTATCTGACATGCAGACAGCTTTCCAACTAGTATCACGGGTTTGAATCCCAGCTACCAATCTTTCCAACTGGTCACCATGAGTACATCTCTGAATCTTTCTCATCCCTGGTTTATTGTCTCTAAGGTGATGATGATAGCTATGTCACAGGTTGATTGCAAGAACTGAATTATGTAAAGCATAATAATCTTTAGGCTATGAGGCTCCATAAAAATTTCAGGTTCTTAAATAGTATAGGATGAATAGATGGATAGATAGATGTCTGCTATTTAGGCAACTATCTCCCAAAGACCTTTCAGAAAAAGAAAACAGGAAGAACTTCTTCCTTAGTCTTAATTTGATTGTCACAGCAGAACAATTTGATGCTGTAGAAATGAATGGAATCTCAAGAATTTGCTGTCCTGACTCGGAGAGTCAGACTCCTCAGCCTAAATATAGATGTCAAATGGCTCAGAATAGTGGTTCTAAACACTGTGAGTGAGCTAACGAGATACATGGTTCAAGAGAGATGGGAGAGCTTAGAAATTTAAATTCTAGACCCATTAATGAGTGGGAGAAAATGAGCCTCAAACTTAATAACATTTATGGAGCCTCACAATGTGCCAGGACATGCTAAAGGCTCACCACTCAATTCCCTTTTAACTTTCAAAATATACCTATAAGGTTCCCATGAATGAACTCAGCTTTAAAGTGGTTTTATACAGATGATGGAAAGAACTTAAAAACTTGACACAGAAATCTAACTGAGTCAAAGTTAGCAATTCACACATAATATAATAAAAGGAGTGTTTTTAGAATTCAGAATAAGGAAGGAATAACCTACTGCCCAGAATATGTAATGCAAGATTAATAAATGGTTGTAATAAATCATAGCTCTTTTATTTCTGTCTTACCCATGGAATGAAATGCTCTTCAAGTGGTCAAGAATGAGCTGGGCATGGTGGTGCATGCCTGTAATCCCAGTACTTGGGAGGCTGAGACAGGAGGATTCCAGGTTTCAGGACAGCCTCAGCAATGTAGCAACACTCTCAGCAATACAGCAAGACCCTGTTTCAAAGCAGAAATTTAAAAAAAAAGGGCTGGGGGTGTAGCTCCAAGGTAGAATGCCTCTGAGTTCACTTTCCAGTACCAAAAAACAAAAAGGTAGTCAAAAATGGCTAAAAGAAAACCAAAACCCATGCTTAAACCGGGCGTGGTGGCGCACGCTTGTAATCCCAGTACTTGGGAGGCGGAGACCGGAGGATCGGGGTTCGCGGCTAGCCTCAGCTAGTTAGTGAGGCCTCCGCAACTTCGTGAGACCATGTTTCAAAGTAAAAGGATAAAAAATAAGGCCGGGGGTACGCCCCTGGGTTCAATCCCCAATACCACCAAAAAAAAAAAAAAACCCATGCTTAGATAAGGAGATGGCAAAACCCCTACCCAATCTCTTTAGTGAGCTTAGTTATCCAGGTGAATGACATATGAGGGTTTTCAATGATGAAATTGGTAGTGGAACCACTATGGGTAAACAAGTAGAAATCACAGAGAACACACTGGGGAGAGGCAGATGTTTCCCTTTTTATAAAGAAAGGAAAACCACAGGCTAATGAACTTGAGGACAAACTCCCAGAGGTTTGTATTATTATTCATGTATTTTAGGATTGCCTAGATAAGAAATCTTAAAGACAAAATGAAATTACTAAGAATAAGTCACACCAAACCTTTTCTTTTTTTTTTTTTTTGTGGTACTGGGAATTGAATCCAGGGGCATTCTACCTCTGGGCTACACCCCCAGCCCTATTTTTTATTCTTTATTTTGAAACAGGGTCTCACTAAGTTGCAGAGGGCCTCAGTAAGTAGTTGAGGCTGGCCACGAACCCGGATCCTCCGGTCTCAGCCTCCCAAGTACTAGGATTACAAGCGTGTGCCACCACGCCCGACATTATTTT
>PVJS01039900.1:0-18694 GCA_004027185.1 Glis glis | reverse complement strand
TTTTTTTTTTTTTTTTTTTTTTTTTTTTTTGCGGTACCAGGGATTGAACCCAGGGGCATTCTACCTCCAGCCTACACCCCAGCCTGATTTTTTATTCTTTATTTTGAAACAGGGTCTCACTAAGTTGCAGAGGGCCTCACTAAGTAGCTGAGATTGGCCGTGAACCCTAATCCTCCGGTCTCAGCCTCCCAAGTACTAGGATTACAAGTTTGCGCAACCACTCCCAAATTTAATATGGTTTTTATACTCTGGGGAAACCTAAGTGACTTTCCTCTCTCTCATTCACATTTCCCATAAGCCCAATGAAGTTAGCCATGACAGATGTCACTAGTTGGCAATTCATAATTTGTATATTTCAGAGTGTAATTTTAGTAGGGGCTTCTTTAGTTCTAGGGAAATTTAAATGGTTAATGTGAGGTTTTTTTTTTTTTTTTTTTTTTTTTTTTTTTTTGTCAGTACTGGAGATTGAAACCAGGGGCATTCTACCTCTGAGCTATACCCCAAGCCTGATTTTTTATTTTTTATTTTGAAACAAGGCTAAGTTGCCAAGGGCCTCACTAAGTAGCTGAGGCTGGCCGCGAACCCAGATCCTCCATTCTCAGCCTCCCAAGTACTGGGATTACAAGCGTGTGCCACCATACCCGGCAAGATTTTTAAATTTTATTATCTTGCTTTGGATATTTTAGCCAAGAAGTTAAGTATAATAGGGTTTTTTACAACCTTTTATACACCTGTATGTCGTAAGATGGGTTTACTCTAACAATGTTTTTGTGTGTCAGTTGTGGTAATCTAACAATCTGTTCATCTAGGTACAAAACTATGTTCCTTGATCTCACAAATGAGTTGGTTGGGGTTTTTTTTTTTTTTTTGCCTCTTATGGCTCCTTGATTTAGGGAAAGGATGTGATTGATGCCTTTGGCTCATACCAATCTTCATACTTAGATTTTTATGGAATCTTGATTACATATTGCCATCATGGATTTATAATCCTACAATTCCCTGGGGTCCTGCTATCAGAGGTCATTGAACTCCATCTTCAGAATTTATTTTAGTAAGTTTTTTTTCCATAAAACTAGTGTACTCAAGGCAAGTAATATCATTTCAGTCCTAAATCTCTTTTTAGCGTCTGACCCAAGATGGATATTGGGATGTGGAGAATAGCTTCACAGAGATTTCTTTTTTTTTTTTCTTTTTGTGGTACTGGGGATTGAACCCAGAGGCATTCTACCTCTGAGCTACACCCCCAGCCCTATTTTTATTCTTTATTTTGAAACAGGGTCTCACTAAGTTGCTTAGGGCCTCACTAAGTAGCTGAGGCTGGCCGCGAACCCAGATACTCTGGTCTCAGCCTCCCGAGTACTGGGATTACAAGTATGCGCCACCACGCCCGGCTCACAGAGATTTCCTAATCATTTCAGTAGCAAATTCTACAGAAACCTGCTATACTGAAAGCCTTCCAGAATGAACCATGTAGTAAGTAAAAGCATGTTTATGCTCCACCTGCTAAGAACAGCATCTGTGGAAGAGCAATCTTATCTGTGGGTAACTGGGTAACAGTATGTTCAAACTGAATTTTGTCACTTTTCTTACTGTAATCACCATCTGGTACCCTCCTGAAGTTTATCCTAAGTTTGACATATTAGGTAGAATTCAGTGCCATCTTTTAAGTGTGATTAGTTAATAGTATTA
The DNA here is from genome assembly GCA_004027185.1 of Glis glis. Taxonomy (NCBI): domain Eukaryota; kingdom Metazoa; phylum Chordata; class Mammalia; order Rodentia; family Gliridae; genus Glis; species Glis glis. The sequence continues at coordinate 17,005 of PVJS01039900.1, read as the reverse complement.
GTTTCAGGGACCTTAGTGGTATAAAATACACTATTGGAGAGATGATAATTTTTAAAAAACTTCATGTTCCTAAATTTGCCCTACATGCATAACAGATGTATCTTTATTACAAGTTTGAAGCCAGGCATGGTGGTGCACACTTGTAATCCTAGTACTTAGGAGGCTATCTGAGACAGGAGGATCGCAGGTTCAAAGCCAGCTTCAGCAACTTAGTGAGGCTCTCTGCAACTTAGCGAGACCCTGTTTCCAAATAAAAAAATAAAATAGGTCTGGGAGTATAATCTGGAGGTAAAAGGCCCCTGGGTCCCATCCCCAGTACCACAAAAAAAAAAGTTTGAAATGTACTTTCATATGCAATTTAGAGGTATAAACTATCTACTTGTCTTCTTAAATGTGGTCCTTTTTTTTTTGGGTGATAGTGCTAGGGATTTAACCTGGGAATGTTCTACCACTGAGCTAAATCCCCTAGCCCCCCCCCCTTTTTTTTGGTAGTACTGGGGATTGAACTCGGGCATTCTACCTCTGAGCTACACCCCAACCCTATTTTTATTTTTATTTTGAAACAGGGTTTCACTTAGTTGATGAGAGTCTCTCTACTTGCTGAGGCTTGTCCTCAAACCTGTGATCCTCCTATCTGAGCCTCCCAAGTACTGGGATTACAGGCATGCACCATCACACCCAGCTTATTTTTCATTTTGAAACAGGTTCTCTCTAATTTACCACATGCTGGCCTTGAACCTGGGATCCTCCTTTCTCAGTCTCCCAAGTACTGGTATTACAGGCATGTACCACCATGCCTGGCAAATGTGGGTTTTTTTCTATTTTATTTTGTTTGTGGTACTGGGGATTGAACCTGGGCATTCTACCTCTGAGCTACATCCCCAGCCCAATTTTCTTCTTTATTTTGAAACAGGGTCTTGCTAAGTTGCTGAGGCTGGACTCGAACCTGCAATCCTCCTGTCTCAGCTTCCCAAGTACTGATATTACAAGCGTGAGCCACCACACCCAGCTAAATGTACTTTTTTTTGGGGGGGTGTACTAGGGATGGAACCCAGGAATATTCTACCTCTGAGCTACACCACAGCCTGATTTTATTTTTTTATTTTGAAACAGGGTCTCACTAAGTTGCAGAGGACCTCACCAAGTTGTTGAAGCTGTCCTTGAACCTGCGATCCTCCTGTCTCAGCCTCCCAAGTACTGGGATTATAAGCATGCACCACCACGCCCAAGGCTTTTTTTGTTTTACTTTAAGAAATTTAATTAATTAGGTAATTTATTTATTTGTTTATTTGGATCCTGGGGAATTGAAATCAGGGCCTTGCATATGCTAAGCACGAGCTATATCTTCAGCCTTAGATACAATTTCTTTTTTTTTTCCCCCCCAGTGCTAGGCAGTTGCTGTACCAATGATTTATTATACCCAGCTCCTGGTTTGTTTTCAAAATCTGGTCTGTTTTACCCTTTAGATCACCCTTAAATTATAAGATCATGGAGTACTCCATGAATTTCCCTAGCATAGCATTCAGACTTTACTGGGTTTTGGTTCTTATTTAGTCTTTATTAGTGTGGGAATACTATTAGCAAGATATTAATCCTGACATGATATCATTTGTAAAATATTTTGACCAATATATTCTGAATTTTCTCTTAGAGGGCTTTCATAACTCTTGAGTGGTTGCCACCCATCTTATTGCTTTCTGAAGAATAACTAGTCCAATATGTTTTGTGAAATAATTTTTAAAAAGTAAGTCATGAGCCTAAACAGTTGTCTGTGTTACACAATATATACTGAGGCCACCAGAAGGTATTATAAAATAATTTTGTTAGATTTTCAAATGAACTTTGCATATATATCTATACTTGTGGAAAACTTACTTTCTGAAGAGAAATTGCTAACATCTATTCATTGGACTTTTTATTTGCAAGGACTGGAGGAGGCAAGTCAGACAACTAAACTGTGTTCTTGCTACTTGAAGTTATTTCTACATTAGACTAACTTGTAGATTTTACTTAAGCATGCTTGACTTTTTAATTGTATTTTTTCTCCTTTTCTTAAAGATGATACTTGTTGATGCCACCTAACCCATCCTCCTAGCAGAAGATAGTCCTACTGAGAAAATGAGCACTTTGATCATTCAGTCTTTGAACTTTAACCTTTGACTGGAAGTGACCTATAGGCAATGAAGACTACTTCCTTTTACTGCATTTTTACTCGTGTGCATTCTGGGCGCATGTTGATCGCTGGTTCAGTCCACGCAACTGACATGCTTTTATTAGTCATACAGTATTAATGCAGGTGTCAGGAAATGTCAAATATAATTCCATTTTTTATTTTTATTTTTTTAAGCTTTTGGAAAAGTTCCAGGTCCTCATGTATTGTGCAATAACAATGACTTCCTTGGTGGTTTTGGGACGTTCATTGCCGGCAATGGACGTTGTAACAGGAAAAGTTTTTATTAACTCCTGCCACTCAGTGATTAATGCATGATAGGGCCTATGGGATGAACTTAGCGGTTATAATGGGATTATAAATAAAGTGAGGGATCCAACATTACTTTGAAAGTCACCCCAACTGTTTATATTTGGATTCTATGCACTGTGATCCTGAGGTTAACAGCATGAATTAACATGCATCTTTAAAGGACTGTAATGAAAGATCATTGCATATTTATTTAATTGTTTATATCTGCTGTCAAATTGTTTTGACATGGAAGATTTTCAAGTAACATTGGCAGAGAGGTACAATATGTTATCCCTATGGTGAAAATAAATTCATTTGTTGTATATAGTTCCTCAATCTCTGGAGTAAAGGTATGAGTAATGTAGGGTATGAATGGTTTAATCAAGGCTTTATTTTGGAAGTAAGAAAAATGGCAGTGATGATTAAATTGCTGCAGTCCTTTATTTGGATTTGTTATTTGTACATTAAAGATTTTTTCCAAGTAGATTATACTCTGTTACTTCCTGCTAGCCATCAGCATGAGCCCTACTGCCTAAACACTATTTCATTTATTTATGTTTGGAAAATCCATAAACATTTTTGTTTGCAGTCTTGTTTCTTTTGTTAAGTTTTAAGTCAAGTTTGAATGTTACAGTAATTTTAATTGAAAAACTTTTGTCAAGTTTTTTTCTTGTAAATTTTCTTTACTTGTAAGTTTCATCTTGTCCTTCAATCCTGTACCCTAAAATAAGAAATACATTTTTGACAGAGGCTTAATGTTTTAACAAAAGAGTGTGGACATTTTTATTTTAAAATTTAGGCAAAAGTACACTATAAAATGGTATGTTTGTTTATTTGTTTCACACAACCATACAGTTTTTTCTTGGAGGGATTTGTTTTGTTTTATTGTTGTTGTAAAGACTTTGCTTATATCTAGATAAAGTTTTTCTATTAAAAAAAATATTGAAAGGTCCCATTCTCAGTACCATGTAAGTTAATGATACTACAACTAGGTTCTCTTTTTAAAAAGTGATTAGTGTATTTTATAAATTACCTTTTCACATATGCAAAATCTGTTTCTACTACAATGTTATTTTTACTAATGCCTTATTGTTGCACTCTTTTTGAAATATCCTGCAGTGAATATATTAATCAATATGGGCTTAAAAATAAAAGCCAGTTGGCTGACAGTTCTGAAATATATACCCCAGTAAAACCATCCAATCAATAATTGGTAAAGAATATTTTAAAAATTGTTTTTAATCTCTGTGTAGATGACATTTTGTAGCTTTGTACCTGTTGTTAATTAAGGACATATAATTTTACACTCTAAAAGTATAATTGCTGAACTCAGGGGTGGGTAGACTTCAAAAATATGTCTGCTATAGAAACAACTTGAAAAAAAAATTGAAACCATGGCCAGCCACCAAATTATGGACACTCTTTATACTGCTAGTTAGCAACTATCACTTTTAAAAATTATAAACATTTTTGTTCTCTCTTGACTAGATTATGTATAGGTTCTCACAATGATCACTATCAATTTTATTAGTTGCCCTGTTTAACCTAGATAGAAAAATCTTCAAATTATTTAGTTTTTAACTGCTTTTAATATAAAAATTGCAGCTGTAAATTATGTATTTTCATATTTTACATAATTGCTCTTAACTACTGATTAACTTGATCTTTTTCCGGGGGGGATAAGGAGAAATCTTTCTCCATATTGCTGGTCCTCTTAGTGAAATCCTTTTATAAAGAAATGACCTGTGACATTTATTCACCAAAGGAATTAATATACCAGGTCAGATTAATAATGCTATACTATAGATTAATAGGTCATATATAGCCTCAGTTGAGTTTTTATTATAGTATTTTAACATACCTCTCTCTACATATAAATAAAGTAAAATAAAATGGAGGAAAACCAAATAATTTTGGTACATTTTATGGTTTAAATAAAAAAATGAAATATCCTAAAATTTAGAAGCACCAACCATTCAAAATTTATACTCAGATTAGCAACACTCCCTCAATTTAGGAGTAATTGAAAACTCCTTTGCACTTAGATTTAATTCTTTTATATGTAAGTTGCATTATTAAAAGTCATAAGAAATTTATCAGTCATTGCTCTGCAGAGGGCCAGTAATGGCTTTGTAATAAGGAAAAAAAATTGTGTAATGTGTTGTTGAAAGACAACCAGAATACCAAGAAATGTGCATAGGAATATGATGCTACTACCCTCTTCCCTCCATTCCCTCCATGAGGCACAAGGCCTACAGAATTATACTGTCATATTTAGAAGATAGGTATTCTTTTCTTATTTATTTATTTATTTATTTCAGGCTATTCTTTTGGTTTGCCAAATTCTATTAAGACAGTGATACATTCAATTACTTATTTATGCATGCTTGGATCATGAACTTGGTGCCCTTTCAAAATGTTTTTGTCAAGTAGGGATTAATGCCATAGGTTTTAAAGAGAAAGATTGTTTTCAGTTTTTTAAGGGAAATTTTAAAAAATACATTTTGTGGCTATTCTCTTAAGGAATTAGTATTAAAGAACCTACTTGTAATGTGTAATTCCTCCTTTTAGACAGCAGGGAAATAAAACATTTTTAATCCCCAGAAGAAAGTGCTGAATATAGCTTTTATATAGTCAAAAGTTCAACTGGAGAGAGATCTTTGTTGTTTTGACTAGGTATATAAGTATTTGTTATAAAGTAACTAGAGTAGTCTATCACTTTTCCCTTCTGAATTTTAAATATATGCAAATATACATATGTTTCATTAGATGCCTGTGGTGGATAATTTCTTTACATTCTAAAACAGGTATCTGGTGACTGTTTAATTGTTCCCAGATTGCATCAAAGATGAATTGACAAATAATGGAAATGAGTAGTGATATGAAAATGGTATGTAATTACATATTGTTTCTGGTAATCAAGTCTTATTTTTTAAAAAGCCTATTGTTTTTGAGAATTAAGATATTTAAATCTTGTTAAAAATTCTTCCTAAAAATAGAAGAGGAGGTACTATGTGTTCAAAAGATTTTTTAAATAAAGAATTCAGTGTCACTAGTTTTAAGCCTTTATGGTTACTGCTGCTTATGTTTCTCGATCTTTTATTAATTTTTGTACATATCTAAGCTGAATGTTTTAAATTTATGATTATGTATAATTGTATATGTGTGTAAATTGTTTTTCAAAATATTTGAGGCTTACCCATAGTTTACTTTTCTGTTCTGTGTTACACTAATGCCTTTAATGCCTTTGCATGAGTGTGTGAAGGTGTCTTTTAATCTCTACCAACTAGCCCCAATCCTCTTTGTAGTGTTTTAATTTTTTTAATCCCTCTATTATTTTTCTTCCTTCCTTACTATCTCATAGATGTTCAGTGTATCAGTCTTTAGCAATTTCCTTTCTTTCTAAATTGTTTTTCTTTTAAGGTTTAGGGAATCTAGAGAAGGAAGATAATTAAAATTGTATCAGAACACTTTAAAAACTAAAGTGGATCCTCTTTACTACAAATAAAACTGAAGGGGTATTTTATACCTAATTTAATTTCATCAGTAGATAGCTAAATTTGTTGAATAATTGACTTAAATGAACTGCTAGTCGTAATTTAGTTCTTCATTAATATTGGGAGAATTTTACTTGTTTACATTTTGGGTGAGGACTCTCGAATGCCTACTTATTGCTTAAATGAATTAAACTATATGTTTTCCCATTTAAATTCTAAGCTAATCTGAGATGTGGAATTATTTCCCTAAAATACTTTGTGGGAGACTTTTACTTTCTTACCATACATTGTACATTAATTTAAAGACAGGATTAAATAGACTTTATTATCTTTAGAGGCATGTAGAATTTAAACATGGACTTTAAACTTAGTTCCCTATCCTGAAATTTGAAGTTATGGTTCTGTGATACTGGTGAGGTATTATTTATAATTTTAATTCTCAAATTTAGTATTGAGACTTGTATTTGATGATGAGTCTCCAGAATAATTATGTGATTGCCTTTTTTTAATGTGTGTGGTACTGGGGATTAAACCCAGGGGCCTTCTACCTCTGAGCTACACCCCCACGGCCCTATTTTATTATTTTTATTTTGAAACAGGGTCTCACTAAGTTGCTGAGCCTGGCAGTGGAACTGCGATCCTCCTGTCTCACCCTCCCAATTACGGGGATTACAGGCTTGCACTACCTTGCTCGGCTATGATTGCCTTTTTTTTTTTTTTTTTGGTACTGGAGATAGAACCCAGGGGCATTCTACCTCTGAGCTACACCTCCAGTCCTATTTTATTTTTATTTTGAAACAGGATCTCACTAGGTTGATGAGAGTCTCACTACTTGCTGAGGCTGTCCTTGATCCTGAGATCCTCCTGTCTCAACCTCTCAAGTACTGGTATTACAAGCGTGTGCCACCATGCCTGACTTCCCTTTTTTTTTTTTTTGCGGTACCGGGGATGGAACGCAGGGGCGGTCTACCTCCGCACTATGCCCCCGGCCCTATTTTTTATACTTTATTTTGAAACCGGGTCTCACAAAGTTGTGGAGGGCCTCACTAAGGAGACAGAGAGGGAGAGAGAGAGCAAGAGAGCTGAGGCTGGCCGCAAACCTGGATCCTCCAGTCTCCGCCTCCCAAAGTACTGGGATTACAAGCGTGTGCCACCACGCCCGGCCTGACTTCCCTTTTTTATTTTGTGATAGGGTCTTGTTAAGTTACCCAGGTTGATTTTTTTTTTTTTTTTTTTTTTTTGCGGTAACGGGGATTGAACCCAGGGGCATTTTACCTCCGAGCTACACCCCCGGCCCTATTGTTTTATCCTTTATTTTGAAACCGGGTCTCACGAAGTTGCGGAGGGCCTCACTAAGTAGCTGAGGCTGGCTGCGAACCCGGATCCTCCGGTCTCCTCCTCCCAAGTACTGGGATTACAAGCGTGCCCCACCACGCCCGGCTAAACCCAGTCTGATTTTGAATTGGCAATTATCCTGCCTCAGTGTCCCGAGTAGCTGGAATTACAGGCATGTGTCACCGTGCCCTTATGTGAAATTTTAATGTTAATACCATTTTTATATGGATAATAGGAAAAAAAACAGAAAAAGGAAATTACAGTCGTGTACCACCACACCACTAGGTTGGTGAGAGCCTCACTACTTGCTGAGGCTGTCCTTCAATCTGCGATCCTCCAGTCTCAGCCTCTCAAGTACTGGGATTACAGGCATACGCTACCATGCCCAGTTTATGATTGTCTTTTTTAGAAATTTTTGTTGTTGATAATATCTGAGGCTATTGTGAATACATGGAAGGAATGACTGAATAGAAGCTGGTCCAAACATAACTCCTGTTGTAATGTATTTTTTTTCTTTTTTTTTTTTTTTTTGCGGTACCGGGGATTGAACCCAGGGGCGTTCTACCTCCGAGCTACACCCCCGGCCCTATTTTTTATACTTTATTTTGAAACCGCGTCTCACGAAGTTGCAGAGGGCCTCACTAAGTAGCTGAGGCTGGCCGCAAACCCGGATCCTCTGGTCTCCGCCTCCCAAATCCTGGGATTACAAGCGTGCGCCACCACGCCTGGCCCCATTGTAATGTATTGAGTAAAGAGTTGACTGGAAAAGGAGATCCTTCTTGTATTTCTTGGCTCATACACTGTCTGGCTTTTGGAGGAAAGGTTGATCTTATAGTAATTATTAAACTGTTTCCTCAAAGACAAAAGCATAATTTCATAACTTACTGGACTTTGACTAAGTGATACAACTGCTCAGATTTCCAGACATGGAAAGTTTGAATTCTCCTGTCTTTTAAAACCTGGAACAGTACTGTTAAGGAACTTCGTAAGTTTTATCAGATACCATGATAATGCAAGTCTCTTCATAGTTAACCACAGATTTTTATATAATTGCAAATTGACCATCAGGCTCCAGGTAAAATAATCATTTGAGTGGATTATTGGGTTATGTAGCAATCAAAAAATAGGTGCATGTTCAGGTCAAAATGAGTTTATTTTAGTTGGCAACATTTTTCTTTGATATTCAGATTATCCATTTTGTTAATAGTAATGGAAGCTCGTGCTTGATTTGAATAGGGTGGATGTATATATTTTATAAATTCAAATTGCAAAAATATGTAAAGTTACTACTTTTTAAATAGAATATAAATGTTGAGAAAGACAAATCTATGTTATATATTTTTAAATACATGTATCAAACTTTTGTTAGTTGAATATAGGTTACTTTGTGTGCTTTATGGAATTCAGTAACTTTTAATAATAAAGCAGTTGTCATTTGATTTTTTTCTGTATACTTGAATGCTAAATTGAATAGAAACTAGACTTCTTTGTAGTTTGTAAAAATGTAAAATTTTATTTGTGTATTAGTTCCTCTCTACAAAAGACTGAGCTTTTAAGGGTATGGAAACATATCCACTTCCAAAATGAGTGCAACAGAGATAGTCGCTTTAACAGGCGTCTTTACTTAATACTACAATTAGTTTACACTAGTGGTTCTTCATGCTTTAATTAAAGAAGTCTTGATTAAAGCCTGGGTGTTTTCAGAGAAGATAGAAATTGAGACCCAGGCACTTACATAGAGATACCATGAGTCTGATGTTGCTGAACTTCAAAGTGTACCACTAACAGCGGAAGAACTTCTCAATGCTTTTCTGAGTATACAAACAGGTCAGTTAATTTACTTAAATGAGTGACACTTGAAGCTACAAGAAGAGAGAAGGAAATAAGCAGAAGGAAAGAGATATCAGCTGCATCTGGTTTTCCCAGCAGGAAGAAATTAAATATGGTCTGCTGATACTCTTCTTTTCCACAGGGGATCTGCTTACCCCAGGAGCACCTTAGTCCTCTTTCAGGCAGCCATCCTACCATAAAAAGTATATCTCAGCAAGCTGTTCATGCAGCCCTGTTTAAACAACTTGATTAGTAGATAGATAGATAAGCGCAAGAGCTTCATTTGTGGGTTTTGTTTTAATTTATTTATTGGTACTGGAGATTGAACCCAGGGGCAATTCTACTTCTGAGCTACACCCACAGCTCTTTTTATTTTTTTATTTTGGAACAGGGTCTTGCTAAATTGCTGAGGCTGGCCTCGAACCTGTGATCCTATCTCAGCCTCCCAAGTTACAGGCATGCACCCCACTCCCAAACTTCCTTTGTACTTTGATGGTACTCTTCCCTTTTATTACCATCCTTAACATCTGCCTCCCATAGGAGGAGTGACTTCTCTCCACTAGTTTAAGCTGCTGTGCGTAAGTGATTTTGTTAAGGTCTTATCCCAATTCCTTGTTACTTTTCACACTAAGGTAACATAAAATAAAATTAAACACAAGCTCAATTCAAAGTTAAATGATGTAGCGAAAGGTTTTGTGTATTTGAATAGTAAAGCATGTGTTTATTATCAGGGATATATATACACACACATATATAGTACAGACATATACATACATATGTATGTATGTATGTACCTCATTATAGCAAAATATATAATTGGGAGTACCTGTATGCCCTTTATAATAGTTCAGTAGGGTATAGAAATATAGACTGAGGAAAGTTGAAAAAAGAAGCTGAGATAGAAAATACCTGCTCATGTCCATACCTTCCCATCAAGGACCTAATGTGGGTGAATATCATCAGGCAAGAACCTAATATGAATGACTATATACAGCATACATTTAGCGCAACATGGAATTTTATCTTTATTCTCACTAATAAAAATTATCTTTCTTGTCATTGTTTAGTGGCATTCTTATCTAACCTAGGTATCCAAAGACTGACACTACTAGTCCTCTCACATTTTCATCAAGTCTTGTTGAGCCCATCTTTTGGGTATGTGTGGGGGGGTGCCGGGGATTGAACCCAGGGGCATTCTACCTCTGAGCTACACCCCCAGCCCTATTTATTTTTATTTTGAAGCAGGGTCTCATGGAGTTGCTGAGGCTGCCTCAAACCTGTGATCCTCCTGTCTCAGCCTCCCAGGTGCTGGGATTACAGGCATGTGCCACCATGCCCGGCTGTTGAGTCTATCTTTGAGGACCCTGTGAAGCTTCTCCCCTCTCTCCAGTCCCCTTGCCGTAATGACCTTTTACTACCTGACCCTGGGGTTCCCAGGCTGCTCCTCAGCTGTCCACAGCCTTGTTCCATAGGAGTGGGACTAGACTACGTTGTACTTTGCTAATGTTCTTCCCTGTTCCTAGAATGTTCATCTGCTTTCTACCTGAAAGTCGTGTACAAATGTGATTAAAAGATCGTCAGCCTATCCTTTCTTCCCTCCCACCTCCTACCAGTCATCTGTCCTGAACTCTGATGATAGGGACAGCATTGCAATTGTGTTTGTGACCCCATCACATAGCACATGGTACATGACATGTAGGTTTTTAATAAATGTGTCTTGAATTAACTTGACTATATTTATTTTTTTCCTTAGCTTTTTGAAAGAAATTTACTCGGAGCCATTTTGAAACATACACCTAGACCACCCTCTGAGTTAAACATAGCAGAGCACATTACCCTTCCTGTCCCAGATCATTTGAGAAAATTGCTTTTAAATAAATCATTATTCATTGATTTTTCTCTTTTTTTTTGTAGGTGTTTCTCATATCCTAATCTCTATGGCAAACTGTTTGTCTTGAATATATACTAATTTGTAGTATAAATGCTTTGAGCTAAATATAAACCTGACACGGGTTAAAAAGACATTAATGCCGGGCGTGGTGGCGCACGCTTGTAATCCCAGTACTTTGGGAGGCGGAGACCGGAGGATCCGGGTTCGCGACCAACCTCAGCGCGCATGCACCTGCGCACGATAGATCGATCTCTCTCCTCTCTCTCTCTCTCTCTCTCTCTCTCTCTGTCTCTCTCTCTCTCTCTCTACTTAGTGAGGCCCTCTGCAACTTCGTGAGACCCGGTTTCAAAAATAAAGCATAAAAAAAATAGGGCCGGGGGCGTAGCACGGAGGTAGAACACCCCTGCGTTCAATCCCCGGTACCGCAAAAAAAATAAATAAATAAATAAATAAAAAGACATTAAACTTGTTTAATACCATACTTGTTGCTGGGCGTGGTGGCGCACGCTTGTAATCCCAGTACTTTGGGAGGCGGAGACCGGAGGATCCGGGTTCGCGGCTTCGCGGCCAGCCTCAGCTCTCTCTCTCTCTCTCTCTCTCTCTCTCTCTCTCCCTTAGTGAGGCCCTCCGCAACTTCATGAGACCCGGTTTCAAAATAAAGTATAAAAAATAGGGCCGGGGATGTAGCGCGGAGGTAGAACGCCCCTGCGTTCAATCCCCGGTACCGCAAAAAAAAAAAAAAAATACCATACTTGTTGAATACCTCTCATATGCCAAGAAAGATGGCAGATAAGAGAAGCTGTGTATCTTCCAAAGCCTATGGAATGAGGGAAATAAGTGAAAAAGTGCACCATATAAAAAATGGTGACCTTGCCAGGCATGGTGGCGCACGCTTGTAATCCCAGTACTTTGGGAGGCAGAGACCGGAGGATCCGGGTTCGCGGCCAGCCTCAGCTCGCTCTCTCTCTCTCTCTCTCTCTTTCTCTCTCTCTCTACTTAGTGAGGCCCTCCACAACTTCGTGAGAACTGGTTTCAAAATAAAGTATAAAAAATAGGGCCGGGGGTGTAGCGCGGAGGTAGAATGCCCCTGGGCTCAATCCCCGGTACCACCAAAAAAAAAAAAATGGTGACCCCCATGAGGAGCAGTTATGTGGCCCCTTCTGGTTGTCACAGAAATGAGTTGTTTGCAAAAAGTACTGTCATGGCTTGAAAACTGTAAACTCTGTAGATGGGTTCCAGGCAAGAACAGAAGTTATAAGTACAAAAGCCCTAGAACAGGAAGTAGAGGAAGGTAGTGTAGGTCAGTGGGGCTGACTGAGTATGCTTCGGGGAGCAGAGTGATTGGGGATGAAATCCAGGGGCCAGAAGATGTGGGTCAGATAAGATTGAGGTTATTCAGCCCTTCATTTCCATTAGCTGAGAAGATCCCAGCAATCAAGAATCACTTTGTCCTCGGATTTAGCAATTTGGGAGGAAGTAGCTATGAAGTTGAGCTATTGTGTGGGCATTATCTCAGAAAGTTGCCCAGGATATGACCAAAACATTGAACCACCACCCCAACATTCCTCCCATCAAAACACAGTTGAGATGGAACCCAGTGGGGCTGCGTCCTCACAGTAAAGGTCAGCTGAGTAAAGCAGCCCCATTCAGATTTGCCCCATAGGGTGATACAGGGAATTAAGGTGTGGTCCCTGACTAGTAGTATCCTCAGGTGGCAACAATAATAAATCTGGCTATCAGAAAGTTACTTTTTCAAATTTATAATGCCTGTTAGGAATTAAATTGTGTCATCTAGGCCAGGCGTGGTGGCGCACGCTTGTAATCCCTGTACTTGGGAGGCTGAGACAGGAGGATGTCAGCTTCGCGGCCAGCCTCAGCTACTTAGTGAGGGCCACCGCAACTTAGTGAGACCCTGTTTCAAAATAAAGAATAAAAAATAGGGCTGGGGGTGTAGCTTGAAGGTAGAATGTCCCTGGGTTCAGTTCCCAGTACTGCAAAAAAAAAAAAAAAAATTGTCAAACAAAAAGATGTGTGGAAGTCCTATCCGCTAGAACCTCAGAGTCACTGCAGATGTAGAATGAGGTCATGCTGGAGGAAGTTGGCCCTTAAACTAAGATCATGTATCCTAAGAATTGGGGAAGAGACACAGATGCACAAGGGGGAGAACACTGTGACAATGGAGTTATGCAACTACAGGCCAAGGAATGGCAAGAATTACTGGTGGCCACCAGAAACTGGAGAAGGCAGGGAAGGGTTTTTCCCTAGCACCTTTGGAGAGAGCGTGGATCAGCTGACATCTTGACCTTGGACTTTATCCTCTGGGACTGATAAATTCTGTTTTTTTAGCTGGGTATAATGGCTCATACCTGTAATCCCAGTTACTCAGGAGGTTAAGGCCGGAGTTCTCTTGAGGCCTGGAGTTCAGGGCCAGCCTGGGCAACAACATACCAAGACTATCTCTTAAAAAATTAAAAGATTTTTTAGAAGTTTGTGGCCTTTTGTTGTGGCTCCCTAAGAAGTTAGTACACTCTCTTTCTGGTTGTTTCTTCTGAATATATGGAATAAGTCCTATTCCCTTTTCCAGGTATTTCCAAATGTTTTGAGAACATATTTCATGGCAGAGTGATGAAAATATCTCCGTTTTTTGTTTGCTTGCTTCGGTGTTAAATGTTATTGTTTTAAATTTTTTTTTTTCATTTTTGGTACTGGGAATTGAACCCAGGGGCATTCTACCTCCGAGCTACAACTCTAGCCCTATTTTATTTTTTATTTTGAATTTTAAAACAGGGTCTCACTAAGTGGCGGAGGCCTTACAAAGTTGCTGAAGCTGGTCGCAAACTTGCAATCCTCCTGTCTCACACTCCAAGTACTGGGATTACAAGCTTACACAACCACACCTGGCAACCCCCCAGCCATTTATTTATTTATTTATTTATTTATTTATTTGTTTATTTATTTATTTATTTATTTATTTATTTATTTATTTATTTTTGCGGTACTGGGGATTGAACCCAGAGGCATTCTCCTCCAAGCTACACCCCCAGCCCTATTTTTTATTCTTTATTTTGAAACAGGGTCTCACTAAGTTGCAGAGGGCCTCACTAAGTAGCTGAGGCTGGCCGTGAACCTGTGATCCTCATGTCTCAGCCTCCCAAGTACTGGGATTACAAATGTGCGCCACCATGCCCGGCTGCCCTTTTTTATTTTGAAACAGGGCCTCAAAAGTTGCTGAGGCTGTCCTCGAACCTGCGATCCTCCTGTCTCAGCTTCCCAAGTACTGGGATTACAGGCGTGCACCACCATGCCTGGCTAAAACATCACGTTTAATGACACCTAAGATTGAATCCTTTTCGCAGCCATGTCACAGAAGATTTTTCACATCAAAGACACTTTTAATTTGGCTCTATCTGTGTAGTTGGCCTTGTGTTTGGTTTTGGTCCCAAGTAAAGCATGTTTCTTATTTTTATAAGATTTCATCTCATTTGACTCTGCTATTGAGCCTTTTTTTGTTTTGTTTTGTTTTCTTACTCTATCATGCAAAATATTAGCTCTCCTTCCTATTCAATATTGTATTTGAGCTTTTGTTTTACATCTTTTAAAGCTGGGGATGTAAGTCTGCAGCATACATTTAGAATCTGCAGGTCACGCCAGGCGTGGTGGCGCACACTTGTAATCCCAGTATGTGGGAGGCTGAGACAGGAGGATGTCAGCTTCACAGCCAGCCTCAGCTACTTAGGCAATTTAGTGAGACCACCCTGTTTCCAAATAAAGAATAAAAAATAGGGCTGGGGGTGTAGCTCAGAGGTAGAATGTCCCTGGGTTCAATCCCCAGTACCGCAAAAAAAAAAAAAAAAAAAAAAAATCTGCAGGTCAGCATGTTATTTAAACATTGTATCTATCCAAGCCTGGTGGTGCTCACCTGTTATCCCAGTATTTAGGAGGCTGAGACTGGAGGACTTCAGGTTTGAAACCAGCCTCAGCAATTTAACGAGATTCTCAGCAAACCTAGTGAGACTGTTTCAAAATAAAAGATAAAAAGGGCAGGGGTGGGGTGTAGCTCAGAGGTAGAATGCCTCTGGGTTCAATCCCCAGTACCACACAAAAATAAATAAATAAATAAATAAATAAATAAACATTGCAACTACTAACTTTCTATAAAAAACTACTATCCCTTAGGCCATCTTCCTATATAACTTTATTCAAGAAAGGAGACACAACTGATTTGTAGGTTCCAAATGGTCATTCCTTTGGTTTCTATTTGGATAGCTGAGTTTCACGTATTTGTTTTGCATTTTCGTACTTGTTGAAATGTCCTCATTCCAGTCTTGAGAAAAAATGCGAGTGAAAGCAAGGTGAGAGGCAGCCGTGGAGGTGCGCGCTCAGCTCTCCCTGTAGAACCTGTGAGTCAGCCTCACAACATCGAACTGTACGGGATCTGCCTCGGTGTTAGATCCAGCGTCCCTGGCCAGCGACAGCATGGTGGGAGCCTGGCCATTTCTGCCCAGTGGGTAACTCTTGCTCCTGATTTCTCCTGTGGGTTGGTAAGACCTTGATAGATCTGCATCTGTGTCCAAAGCTCTACCTGCACCAGTTGGCTTTCCCCCCTTTTTCCCTTCACGGGTTTCTTTTTTTTTTTTTTTTTTTTTTGCGGTACCGGGGATTGAACCCAGGGGCGTTCTACCTCCGCGCTACATCCCCGGCCCTATTTTTATACTTTATTTTGAAACCGGGTCTCACGAAGGTGCGGAGGGCCTCACTAAGTAGAGAGAGAGAGAGAGAGAAAGGGAGAGAGAGAGCGAGAGAGCTGAGGCTGGCCGCGAACCCGGATCCTCCGGTCTCCGCCTCCCAGAGTACTGGGATTACAAGCGTGCGCCACCACGCCCGGCTCCTTCACGGGTTTCAAATCTGCTTGGCGGTTTGGTTTTCCCAGCCCAGTCCTCTTATCTTTCACTGACTTACCTCACCAGCAGTCCTCTTGCCCTCCCAACTCCAGTGTCTGTTTCCTGGGGCCCCCAAATCAACATGGTTGGCACTGGGCATGGTGCAAGAAGAAGGCAGTAAGATGAGGTTTTGAGACCCAGTCACTCACTGTCTCCCTGACACAGGTTCCATCCCTGGTGGCATGTGGAGTATGGACAGTCCCTGCCACAGGTGTTATGGGGCCTAATTAAAACGTTCACCCGAGGCCGGGCATGGTGGCGCACACTTGTAATCCCAGTACTTTGGGAGGCAGAGACCGGAGGATCCGGGTTCGCGGCCAGCCTCAGCTCTCTCTCTCTGTCTCTCTCTTTACTTAGTGAGGCCCTCTGCAACTTTGTGACACCCGGTTTCAAAATAAAGTACAAAAAGTAGGGCCGGGGGTGTAGCGCGGAGGTAGAACGCCCCTGGGTTCAATCCCCGGTACCACCAAAAAAAAAAAAAAAAACGTTCACCCGTGGTGACTTGGAAGAATGCTCCCTTAGTGGGGGCTCCGTTTGACAGTATGATGGTTCAGGCATGATAGGAAAGTGCTCTACTACTGAGCTACACCCCAGCCCTGATTCAAGCCTTTAAAAACATAGGGAAAAACAAGCCAGGTGTGTTGGCACACGCTTGTAATCCCAGTACTTGGGAGGCTGAGACTGGAGGATCTGGGTTCACAGCTAGCCTCAGCTACTTAGTGAGGCCCTCTGCAACTTAGTGAGACCCTGTTTCAAAATAAAGAATAAAAAATAGGGTTGGGGGTGTAGCTCGGAGGTAGAATGTCCCTGGGTTCATTCCCCAGCACTGCAAAAAAAAAAAAAAAAAGGGTAAAACAATAAATGCAAGGACAACAGAATTGGCTTTTTTTTTCTTTGTGGTACTGGGGATTTAACCCAGGGGCATTCTACCTCCAAGCCCTATTTTATTTTTATTTTGAAACAGGGTCTTACGAGGTTGATGAGAGTCTCACTACTTGCTGAGGCTGTCCTCGAACCTGCGATCCTCCTGTCTCAGCCTCCCAAGTACTAG
>PVJS01039899.1:8268-18792 GCA_004027185.1 Glis glis | reverse complement strand
GATCCTCCGGTCTCCGCCTCCCAAAGTACTGGGATTACCAGCGTGCGCCACCACACCCGACCCCCCAGCCCATTTTTAATTTTTGTTTTGAAACAGGGTCTCACTAGGTTGCTGAAAATCTTGCTAAGTTGCTGAGGCTGGCCTTGAACCTGTGATCCTCCTGTCTCAGCCTCCCCAGCCTCCCAAGTAATGGGATTGTTTTATTACCTGCTCCTGGAGATAGGGCAGGACTCTGGTCTTGGGACCCCTGCCACCATCGCCAGTACTGTAATAAAACATCCCCCTGTTTTATTACCTACTCCTGGAGATAGGGCAGGACTCTAGTCTTGGGACCCCTGCCACCATCGCCACCCTGCTTTCAGCACCCCCACATCCTACATCCAAAAAAAAAAAAAAGCCAAGCCAGGGAACTATGAAGTGACTCTCAGGACCTGACCAAACTTCAGGACCCTGTATAGACCCTGAGTCCCCTGTGGACCCCAGGGCGCGGCGTAAAAGAATCTGAGTAATGCTACGCTCTCTCTGGGAAGGCGCAGGGCTGTGGAACTCCTGGGCTGGAAGGAGTGCTCCACCCCACCTGGCTCTTCTTGGGGATCTTTCTAAAAGACCCAGTCTTGCCAGAAACTGTCAGAGCGTCGCGTGGCTCTTCAGTAAGGACGCACTTCCTCTGACACCTGGCAAGCCCCCAGGTCCTCCTACCCGTCCAGGGCTGCTCTCCCTTCCCCCAGGCTCATCTCCAGATGCCCTGCCCCCCAGACACCTCCTCTTTCACATCTCGGGCAATAGCTCCTCCCTGGCCTTCCTCAGGCATGAGCTGCAGGCATCTTCTTCCTCTTGGTGAGGCCACAGGCCTACTTCCCGAGAGCAGGGGCTGCCATGGAGACAGCCCTGATGAAGGTTGGCCCCGTGGCCCCCAGTCAGCCTCCTCTTCATACTCTCGAACTTGACTTGTCCCCATAAATTGCAGGGGAGTGACGCTGTCCCACCCAGGAGACCCGGAGTCCTAGAGGAGGCGGCTGCCCTTCCTGCCTTCAGTGGGGCTCCCTCCCCGCCTTCAGCCCCTCCCTGGTTAATTGGCCAGGCCCAGGAGGGAAGGGGAAGCCTCAGCCAGCTCCTCAGCCCGCCTGGGGAAGTTCTCGCAGGACAGGGAGTCTCTTCCTCGATTCTGTCAGTCACTCAGCCCTGTCTAGGCAGCCTCCACCCCAGATGGCTTGCACAGATTCCACGGCAGCCTCTCAACCTGCAAGTCCCTCGGATCCTTCTTCCCTGTCCCTCCCTGACCCTCCCAGATGGTCTTTTCAAGGGTGCCAAAATGGAGACAGCCTCTGTTTGGCTTACTCATGCCACACCCAACCTGGAACCGGGTCACTGGGTAATAAGGTCAAGCCTCCAGCAGGGTGCCAGGACAATTCAATGAGGGAAAGGACAGTCCCTTCCTTCCTTTCTTTTATTATTTTGTGTGTGTGTGTGGTACTGGGGATTGAACCCAGAGGCATTCTAACTCCGAGCTACACCCCCAGCCCTATTTTATTTTTATTTTGAAATAGGGTCTTGCTAGGTTGATGAGAGTCTCACTACTTGCTGAGGCTGTCCTCGAACCTGTGATTCTCCTGTCTCAGCCTCCCAAGTACTGGGATTACAGGAGTACACCACCACGCCTGGCTCCTTCCTTTCTTCCTTCCTTTCTGACTGAACCCAGAGGGGGCATTTATTTTTTCCTTTTCCTTTTTATTTATTTATTTATTTATTTTTTTTTTTTAGTACTAGGGTTTGAACCCAGGGGCATTCTACCTCTGAGCCACACCCCCAGCCCTATTTTATTTTTATTTTCAAACAGGGTCTTGCTAGGTTGATGAGAGTCTCACTACTTGCTGAGGCTGTCCTCGAACCTGCCATCCTCTTGTCTTAGCCTCCTAAGTGCTGGGATTAAGCCACCATGCCTGACTCATTTATTTTTTTGAAACAGGGTCTCACTAGGTTGCTAAGGGTCTCGCTAAGTTGCTGAGGCTGAGCTGGGTGTGGTGGCACACGCTTGTAATCCCAGTACTTGGGAGGCTGAGACAGGAGGATCGCAGGTTCAAAGCCAGCTTCAGCAACTTAGTGAGGCTCTCAGCAACTTAGTGAGACCCTGATTCAAAATAAAAATAAAATAGGTCTGGGAGTGTAGCCCGAAGGTAGAAGGCCCCTGGGTTCCATCCCCAGTACCAAAAAAAAAAAAAAAAAAAAAGTTGCCAAGGCAGGCTGCAAACCTATAATCCTTCTGTCTCAGCCTCCGAGTACTGGGATCACAGGCGTGTGCACACACTGTGTAAAGGCCCAAGTTGGGTGCTTTACAGACACCCCTAATGTCAGCCTCACAGCCACCCTAGGGTAGGGAGCAATATTCCCATTTTATGGGTGAGGAAACAGGCACAGAGCCATGAAGGGACTTGCCCAGGTCACAGCCAGACAGTGGCAGAGCTGAGTGTGGATGTTCTTGGCCTCTGTGCTGTTCTGCACTGTGTCCTTGTGCCCTGTAACAGCAGGGCCGCACTATTTTGCATTCACTGCTGTCGTCTCCAGCAGCAGACTGTCCGAGCTTTGAGGTCAGAGGCCACATTTGACGCATCCTGGCCTCCCCCGCCCCCTCTCTTACCAGCTGTGCAACCTAGAGCAAGTGACTTAACCGCTCTGGGTTTCAGTCCCCTCATCTGTAAAATAGGGGAAGTCACTGTACCTGTTTCACAGGGTTGTTATGAAGATCAAATGAAGGAAGAACATGAACAGCCCTTAAAACTGAACCAGGTACACAGCGGGCACTCAATAAACTGTGGCAAACATTGTTATTTCTGTACCAGCACTGCCCAGCATGGTCTACGGTGGGGCTCCATGCGGGCCTCTCCAGAGGGGTTGGAAGTGTGTGGATGCGGCTGGGGAAGGGAGGGAGCACCCCTGGCTTGGAGTCTAGACAGGCCCATGGCTAGCCTGGCAGCGAGCAGTGCCTGCAGCCACCGCCCACACGGTACTCACGGGAAGGTGGATGCCGCGAAGCAGAAAATGGAGATCAAGCCCAGGCCCACGCTGGCCTCGTCCCAGCCGTCCTGGGCGCATTCGCCAAACACATCCCATATCCACTGGCTGGATCCATTGGGGCAGATGGAGAAGTTGCCGGCGCCCAGTTTCCTCCAGACCATGGCTGCAGCGGGAGGTGCCCGGCCTGGGAGGACTGCACGGGAGGGGAGGCGCTGCTGTTCAGAGCAGGTGAGGGTTTGTTCTACAGGGAGAAAAAGAAGAGGCCTTCAGCCTTGGGAGATCCAGCTCCTGTCCACGGTCATCCGATCTCAGCTCACCCTGACCCCATCATCCGGCCCTGACGGAGCCCTGAACCAGGAGGATAAAGACACAGATCTCACCCATGGGGACGCAACCAGCCTCCAGATACACAGGTCAAAACAAGCAAGTGAGGCCGGGCGTGGTGGAGCATGCTTGTAATCCCAGTACTTTGGGAGGCGGAGACCAGAGGATCCGGGTTCACGGCCAGCCTCAGTTCTCTCTCTCTGTCTCTGTCTCTCTCTTTAGTGAGGCCCTCCGCAACTTCGTGAGACCCGGTTTCAAAATAAAGTATAAAAAATAGGGCCGGGGGCGTAGCGCGGAGGTAGAACGCCCCTGGGTTCAATCCCCGGTACCGCAAAAAAAAAAAAAAAAAAAAAAAACACAAGCAAGTGCCAGTCACAAACACGGGCAGGGGACACGGGATCCGCGGTCAGGGAGAGGCGCGAGCACAGCCCGCTTTCCCTGCTCATTAAGGCTTCCACATTGGGCCACAGTCTCAGCTCTCTGTGCCTTG
Source organism: Glis glis (assembly GCA_004027185.1). Classification (NCBI taxonomy): domain Eukaryota; kingdom Metazoa; phylum Chordata; class Mammalia; order Rodentia; family Gliridae; genus Glis; species Glis glis. The sequence continues at coordinate 14,966 of PVJS01039899.1, read as the reverse complement.
GCCTGCTCATCTACACAATGGGGGTGAAGGCGGTGCCCCCTCGTATGGCTGCAATGGCAGTTAAATGATTCAGACATGGGCTGGGGGTATAGTTCAGTGGTAGAGCACTTGCCTAGCATGCATAAGGCTCTGGGTTCCATCCCCAGCACCCCCCCAAAAAAAAAATTCAGCCAGGTGTGGTGGTGCACACCTACAATCTCTGTACTTGGGAGGCTGAGACAGGAGAATTGCATGTTCAAGGCCAGCCTCAACAACTTAGCAAGCCCCTGTTTCAAAATAAAAAGGGCGCTGGGCATGGTGGCATATGCCTGTAATCCCAGTACTTGGGAGGCTGGGAAAGGAGGATTGCAGGTTCCAGGCCAGTCTCAGCAACTTAGCAAGACCTTGTTTCAAAATAAAAAATAAAATAGGGCTGGGGGTGTAGCTTGGAGGTAGAATGCCCCTAGGTTCAATCCGCAGTGCCCCAAAAAATTTTTAAAAAGCAAAATAAAAAGGGCTAGGGATGTAGCTCAGAGGTAGAAAGCCCTGGGTTCAATCCCTAGCACCACAAAAAAAAAAAAAAAAAAAAGATTCAGACATAAGTATGTGGAACTGGGCCCTCACTGTCATCTTTGGCTATAACTCGTGAACATTTAGGTTGGTTCTGTTTTGTTCTTGTCGTAAATTACCCTGGGAGGGTCTGTGAGGCCAGGCCCGTGATGTTCATGATCTCACTGGAAGGACAGCTGCCCTGCATATCAGTCAGATGACACTGATGAGAAGGTGACCCCCGGGTTGCCCAGCGGCTGGATTACAAGCTCAGGATGCTCACCCCATATTTCCCCAGGAGCTCACGTGGCGTGCGGGACACCTGCCAGCAAGGAATCCACAACCACCTCCCAAGCGAGAATATGACTGATTGCAGGGGCAAGCAGAGAAGTCCCCTACCAGTGCCTTGGGCACTCTAGACAGAGTAGAGCAGCTGTGACAACCTAGAGAGGGGAGAGAAAGCAGGGCCTGGCTGGAGCCATCTCCACCGGCAATAATCCCCAGTCCTGGCGCTGAGCTCCCTGCCCGCTCTGTGCTAAGTCCCTGGCATGCAGTAATGTGTTCTGTGCACACCTCAACTCTCGGGAGCAGGGGCTACTGATAGATGCAGGAGGAACCTGAGACCAGAGCAGGGGAGTGATCTGCCAGGGCCACCTAGCCAGGAAGGAAAAGAGCCAGGACTGAGACACAAATCCCTGCTTGTGGCCACCATGCCCCAGACCCTTGGGCACTTCTAACCCTGGGTGTGCAAAACCTTCTGTGGTCTGGCATGGCTGCCCAACTTCTGGGAGGGGGGGGCGGAGAAAGCTGGCTTCCCTTTTTCTCACTGTGCTAAGAGGGGGTTTCCTCACCCTGGCTGGGGGATCGCTTCACCTTAGTTCTCACTTGTGCTTGGGGACCTGGGCTCCTCGGGAAACAAAGCCCCAGCGGGACCCATGGGACTGCTGAGGCCACAGCGATCCGGGAGTATGGGGAGAGAAAGGAAGCGAGTCAGCATCTTTTCTCAGGAAGTTGAGGCTGTGAGCAGAGGCTCCGGCTCTGGGGGGCAAGGGCGCCCCGGGTCACTGTCTGCCTGGCTCACCGTGGTACCTCTACAGCCAGGCACAGGGTAGCAGAAAGGCTCTCCCTGGATCTCAGTGGCCCACCCCGGCGACCATCAGCTCAGCTGATGTTGGAAGTGCTTATCTAATGCTCTGTCACCTGCACTCACGGGGCCACCCCTAATTAACACACCGTCCAGATAAGAACTGTACTTTGCAATGCCAGAGCCATTGCAGATCAAGTCCTTTTGGTCCCAGCCATCCCCCAACGGAACTGCCTCCCACGGCCTCCTCTTGTAGATCCGGAATGTACCGCTGTAGTTCATCACACATCTGTACACTGTCATTCTCCTACCTCCCTGGCAGGGACGGGGACGTGGTCCCCACTTCACAGATGAGGGTGAGTGGCTTTGGGTAAGTGAGTTAACCTGTCTGAGCCCGTCTATAAAACAGGGCTAATGACACTCCACTCTTAGGGTGGCTGTGCTGACGAAATACACATAAAGCTCTCTGCCCAGTGTCTGACTTCATACGCGCCAATGGCTATTTTGAACGTGGGAGTTCAGTATCTTGACCACCCTGGGGCCTCTTGCTCACTCCTTCCTTTCACCAGGTTAGGGAGGAAATGAGGTGGACTGAATTCTAGCTTTAAGCAGCTCCCCCAGCTTCCTAAAGGATTCTGGTGCTCTCGGTACACTTTGAGAAAGGCCAGGCTGAAGCTGGGCGTGGTGGCGCACGCTTGTAATCCCAGTACTTGGGAGGCTGAGACAGGAGGATCGCAGGTTCACGGCCAGCCTCAGCAATTTGTGAGGCCCTCTGCAACTTAGTGAAACTCTGTTTCAAAATAAAGAATAAAATAGGGCCGTGGGTTCAATCCCCAGTACTGCAAAAAAAAAAAAAAAAAAAAAAGGCCAGGCTGAAAAAACATCTCTGGCCATACCCAAACCCTCTCCCTGATCCCAAGCGAAGCCAGGAGGCGCTCCCCACCAGAGCAGAGGCAGTATCCACCCTGCCCTACTGGATTGAGTCCAGGTTCCTTGTGGCAAGGCCCCAAGGCACCCCAGGAACTGCCCTCCATACTTTATCTCCTGCCCCAGGACTTCAGAGAGCCATTTCAGGGTCCTAGGTGTGTGCACATGCTATCTCTCCCCCACTAATGTCCTTCTCACCCTTGAAGACCTCGTTGAGATACGATGACCCAGTTCTAAAGTGCCCTATCCAAGGGGCCCTGCAAGAGCCAGCTGGACAGGACCTGCCACCTCCTCCTCTCCCATGGGCCACACACCTGAAGAGGGCTTAGCACGGTCCTCACTGCTCTTTAAATACACTCCTCTCTCCTCGCCCTGGCCGTGCGCTGCCTAACCTCAGGGCCTAGGCACACGAGCTGCACAATAAAGACTCAGAAAATGTTGAGAGAGAAAGAGGAAGCAGGAGAGAAGAAAAAGCAAAAGGGAAGGAAAGAAAATAAAGATTGTGAGCTTGGAGGGCTTAGGATTGAGGAGAAGAGCTAACCTGCCCAATTGCCTGATAGTCTAGAACTACTGGACAAGTGATAGAGCCTCAGTGTTCTGATCTATAAACTGAAAGAATGATGCAAGTATCCACCTCGGAGACTGACTACAGAGTTAAACGAAATAACCCAGGTCAAACTGTTACAATGGTGCCTGGCACAGGGCAAGCACTCAACAGTTAACATTCAGGGATGACTACTAGTCTGTTCTTGCTGTAACCGCCCCCACCCCCAACCCAGGGTCCCAGGCACACAGCAGCCTTCAGTAAGTGTTGATTGGACAAGACCCACCAGGACAGTCCTCACATTTCTAAACCCATACCCCGCCCCATCCCACCCCAGTACACCTGTCCTAAGCCTGGCCTGGAGGGGGCATTTGGGCTCCCTTCCCAGTGAACCTGGGGAGAATGTGTCAGGGGAGCGTCCTGGCTTGGGGATTCCACTCACTCCAGGCCTCCTGGGGTGCAGCCATAACTCCCTCCTGGTGACTCAGACCAGCGCGGGCCGCCTCATTGGAGGGATAATCACAGGGCAGCCGCTGGGGCCAGTGCCTCGAGGCCCCTCTCCCGGCCCGCCCAGGGGAAAAACAAAGCCATTGGAAGCCACGGAACCGTCGGCCTAAGATCAGCAGGTGAAAAGAGGACCCAGACCCCAAACCCTGGCCAGGCCGGCCCGAGAGGCCATACTGATCGCGCCTGAGGTGCAGGCGATGGGGACAGGGGTCCCCGAGGGCTGCCCAACACCGACCCAGCGTCTCGCTCGGGATCTCGCGCCACAGGGGAGGATCGGAGGCCAGGACCGTGCAGGAGCTGGAGGAGGGTGTTGGAAAGACGTTGCAGGAAGCGCCAGGAATTCCGCACCCACCCAGCCCTGGGGTCTGCCGCCAGCCCCCAGCCGTCTCACCACGTCAAGATCCGCCGCGGCACCGGGCTTCTGGGTTCAGTCCCCGCCTGGGTCAGCTGACTGGGCGCCGCCGCCCCGCCCCGCCCCGCCCCGGGAGCCGCGCTGCCCCGCCTCTCACGCCGCGCACTTGGCAGACGGTCCCTGGAGGCGTCGCTGCGCGAAGCGTGTGCGCGCTGGTCAGCGCCGCGCGCCTTGACCACGCTCCCTAACCTGCTCCACGCTCCTCCCACGCCGTGGGCGGGGCCCGAGGCGCCCCGGCACGCAGGCGCAGTCCCATGCTGCGCGCAGGGTGTCGAGCTGCGGCCCGCGTTGCAGAGAGCTGCGCGCGTGGCTTCGGGCCGTCCGACGCTCGCACTGTCGCCATGTCCCGGCCGTCACCGTCACCGCGGGCCACCTCGGGCGCCCCGGCTCGGCCAGCCACGGTGCTGGGCACCATGGAGATGGGGCGCCGTATGGACGCGACCGCCAGCGCCGAGGCCGTGCGCGCATTCCTGGATCGCGGCCACACTGAACTGGACACGGCCTTCATGTACAGCGACGGCCAATCCGAGAGCATCCTGGGTGGCCTGGGGCTCGGGTTGGGCGGCGGCGACTGCACAGGTAACAGTCGCCCCCGACCTTGCCCTGCACTGTGCAGAGCTGATCCCTCCCCGGCCTTGGCAGTTTCGTGGGGCACCTACTTTCCCCGCCCACCTAACAGCCCTGTGAACCCCAAGCTCCTCAGGCACATCTCGCCCCGAACAACTAACTGGACAATGCTTTGCCGTCTTCTCTTCTTCCTTTGGTAGTTGCAGGTCCGGAGTCCCCCAGTCTCACCCGAGCTCGTTCTGGCTTTTAGCTTCCTACCTCCATTGCAGCCCCCCGTCCCGACCTTGCCAAGTACCCATAACCTGGTCTCCCCACCCAGGCTCTGCACCTGTGCCGCTCACCCCTCTGCACCCATGCATTCGGAATACCCTCTTCTCATCCTGGTCTTTGATCCTAGACTTTGCCCTATGTGGCTGGCAGTACCTCTGGGACTCAGGGAGGACTAACTAGGATGCCAAGGGCCTGGCAGGAGGAGTAGGGATGGTAAGGCTGGCAGGAGGTAAGGCCTTTCTGTCTGCTCTTATTCAACTGTAGGAGAGAAGATGACCAACCCACTGAGGGAACTCAGATTCCAGTGGGGCAGACTGAAGCGGTGATTGCTGGGGAGGGCGGAAGAGAGCACTTTGGGGAAGGGTTCAGGAGGACACTCAGGCTGGGCCTTAAAGAATCAATTTGCAGCCAGGTGTGGTGGCCGCGTGCCTGTAATCCCAGTACTTGGGAGGCTGATGCAGGAGGATCACAGGTTTAAGGCCAGCCTCAGCAACTGAGCAAGGTCCTCAGCAATTTAGATCCTGTTTCAAAATAAAAAATAAGCTGGGTGTGGTGGTGCACACTTGTAATCCCAGTACTTGGGAGGTTGAAACAGGAGGATCTGGGTTTCACGGCGAGCCTCAGCTACTTAGTGAGGCCCTCTGCAACTTAGTGAGACCCTGTTTCAAAATAAAGAATAAGAAATAGTGCTGGGAGTGTAGCTCGGAGGTAGAATGCCCCTGGGTTCAATCCCTGGTACTGCAAAAAAATAAGTAAATAAATAAAACAAAATAGGGCTGGGGTGTAGCTCAGAGGTAGAACACCTCTGGGTTCAGTCCCCAGTACCACACACACGCAAACACACATACATTAGTTTGCTTGGGGGAGAATAGAGACGTGCATCAGTGGCCTGGGGCAGAGCTGTGCAGAACACTTGGCTTCAAAGTGCAACATGCCTGATGTGTAAGGATGGCCACTGGGCAGGTGTGTCATCACAGAGGAAGCTGGGGGCCTGTCCCTCATTAGCTTGGTGCACTGGCGGTGCTTAGGAGGATGCCTGGCCTCCTCTTTGCCATGCCCATACTCTCCCTCCTGTGGAGTCCTCCTTAGATCCCTGTGGAGTCCTCCTTAGATTCCCTCCTCCTGGGTCCTCCTTAGATTCCCTCCTCCTGGGTCCTCCTTAGATTCATAACGTGGTAGATCTGAAGGGACAGATGGGGGATGTGTCCAGGCCTATACCTTCTAGTTCCCCGGCTGCCTCTCATTGATAAGATGTTGTTTCCGCATTGGTTTTTCTTCCTAGTCCGTCCCTGCTTGCTTCTTTGAGGCCAGGGGCTCACTGGGCCAGAGTCCTCACTCCAGACCTGGAGCAAAGTTCACACAAGAATGCCTGGGGGACAGAGTACAAAGAAGCTGTGGACTTCTCTCCCATGTCCCACACGATCGGAGGACATACCTCTGAGTCGACTTTGCCAAGTATGAAAAGTGCACAATCCGTCCACCCAGCAGTCCAGACAGCTGAGATACGTTACAGGGAAAGGAACAGGGCTAAGTTAACACACTGCCAAGATGCTTGGGTGACAGAACTCTGTGTCATTCTCATGGGGATAGTGTCTGTCCAGTGGCTGGGTGGATGTGCATGGTTCTGAGAGTCTGGAAGGGAGAGGGACTGTAATTACCTTCTGGTCAGTCTCTCTCTCTCTCTCAGACTGATTGCTGCCAGGAACCCACATTCAGGCTTCTGTGTCTCTTCTATTTTTTTTTTTTGCTATTTTTTTTTTATTCTTTATTTTAGAAACAGGGTCTCACGAAGTTGCGGAGGGCCTCACTAAGTAGCTGAGGCTGGCCGCGAACCCGGATCCTCCTGTCGCAGCCTCCCA
>PVJS01039898.1:0-18688 GCA_004027185.1 Glis glis | reverse complement strand
CACCTCCAGCCCTATTTTATTTTTATTTTGAAACAGGATCTCGCTAGGTTGATGAGAGCCTTACTACTTGCTGAGGCTGTCCTCGAATCTGCAATCCTCCTGTCTCAGCCTCCCAAGTACTGGGATTACAGGCGCGCACCACCATGTCTGGCAAGTTAAAACTATAAAAGTCTTAGACAAATCAAATTGTGATCACCTTGGCTTGGGCAGTGGCTTCATAAATATAGTATTAAAGGTAAAAGCAACAAAGGAAACAGAGATGAACTGGAGCACCTGATTACATACTCAGGCTCAAAGAACGTCGCCAAGAACACAAAAAGACAGCCTGCAGGACAGAGGACTTGCAAATCATGTCTCTGATAAGGGACTCCCATCCAGGATCATGAAGAATACTTAAAGCGCAACGATAAAATGACAAATGACCCAATGACGACAGGCAGAAGGCGGATATGCAAATGACCAATGACCTAGGAATATCTGTGCAGTATCACTAGTTATTAGGGAACTAACTGCGAATCAAAATTGCAGTAGGATACTATCTCATGTCCACTAGGACTGCCATCATCAAAAAGAAGGTGAGAGTCGGTGTGGTGGCGCAGGCCTGAATCCCAGTACATGGGAGGCTGAGATAGAAGGATCACAGGTTCAAGGCCAGTGTGCAGTAATTTAGTAAAACCCTGTTTCAGAATAAAAATAAAGGGCTAGAGTGCGACTCAGAGGTAGAAAACCCCTGGGTCCAATCCCCAGTATCACACACACACACACACACACACACACACACACACACACAAGTCAATAACAAGTGTTTTCAAAATGGGGAGAAATTAGAACCTTTATACATTGCTGGTGGATTGTAAAATGGTGTGGCTGGTTGGTTAGTTTTTCAGTCCTCAAAAAGTTAAAGTTGTCATGCATTCAAGTAATTCTGTTTGTAGATATACCCCCTCCAAAACACGGCGTATCCACACATGTACTTGTACACGCATGTTCACAGCATTGTTTATAATAGCCCCAAAGTATAAACAGCCCAAATGTTAGTCAGTTGATGAGTAGATAAACTAAATGTGGTATGCACATACAATGAAATATTTTCAACTATAAAAAGGAGTACTAAGGCTGGCCATGGTGGCACACGCCTATAATCCAAGTACTTGGGAGGCCGAGATAGGAGGATTGCAGGTTCAAGGATAGCCTCAGCAATTTAGCAAGAGCCTCAGCAACTTAGTGAGACCCTGTTTCAAAATAAAAAATAAAATGAAATAAAAAGGGCTAGGGATGTAGCTTGGAAGTAGAATGCCCCTGGGTTCAATCCCCACTACCAAAAAAAAAGGAGTATTGACACCTGCTACGCCATGGATAAACCTTGAAAATATTATGCTCAGTTTAAAAAAGCCAGACACAAAGGCTACATATTGCATAATTCCATTTATATGAAATATCTAGTACCGGTGAATCCATGACAGGAAGTAGACGTGGGGCTGCCAGAGGCCAAGGCCAAGGGGAGAGGCAGTGAGGAGTGACTGCTGATGAGCACACAGCTTGTTCTAGGGCACTGAGAATATTCTGGAATTGGGCCGGGCGTGGTGGCACACGCTTGGGAGACTGAGACCAGAGGATCCGGGTTCGCGGCCAGCCTCAGCTACTTAGTGAGGCCCTCCGCAACTTAGTGAGACCCTGTTTCAAAATAAAGAATAAAAAACAGGGCTGGAGGTGTAGCCCGGAGGTAGAATGTCCCTGGGTTCGATCCCCAGTACCACAAAAAAAAACCAAATAAAGAATATTCTGGAATTGGATAGCAGTCATGGTTGTACAACTCTGAATATATGTAAGAAATAGATGAATTGTACACTTTGAAGAATCACTTTTATGATATATGAAATATATATATATATATCACCAAGATGGCTTTTCCTCGACCCTGATTCCTAGGTTGCAAACCCAGAACTCTGATCAGAAGTCATAGAACAAAGCTGCTCCCGGTGCCAGCAGCTGGGGGGCGCTGTTCGCGGGTCTGAGGAAGAGACAAGCTGGGGTGGGTTTTACAGATGCATTTCCACGCTGCACCTGCTGAAGGTCACAGATCAAGAGAAGAGGGCTGGACCACAGCCAAGGCTCTTTTTAACCTGATACCTGAACCCTACTTTGGAAGGTTAGCTTACCCCTGGGGGAAATCGGACACAATCTTTTTTTTTTTTTTTTGTGGTACCGGGGATTGAACCCAGGGGCTTTCTACCTCCGCGCTGTGCTACACCCCCAGCCCTGTTTTTTATACTTTATTTTGAAACCGGGTCTCACGAAGTTGTAGAGGGCCTCACTAAGTAGAGAGAGAGACACACACACAGGGAGAGAGAGAGAGAGACAGAGAGAGCTGAGGCTGGTCTCGAACCCGGATCCTCCGGTCTCCACCTCCCAAAGTACTGGGATTACAAGCATGTGCCACCACGCCCGGCAATCGGACATAATCTAAACCATTACATCTGTCAAGTGTTTCAGGAAATTCAGCATACATCTTCATATCTACACATGCAAACTTTTGTGGTTTTTTTTTTTTGGTACTAGAGATTGAACCTAGGGGTGTTCTAACTCTGAGCCACATCCCCAGCCCTATATTTTTAATTTTATTTATTTTGAAACAGGGTCTCTCTCGCTAAGTTGCTGAGGGTCTTCCTAAATTTCTGAGGCTGGCCTCAAACTCTGTGATCCTCCTGTCTCAGTCTCCCAAGTACTGGGATTATAGGCATGTGCCACCCTCCCCCATCACATGCAAACATTCTTAACACACATGAAGCACACATCTGCACATGAAAACTGTAAGTCATGGTAAGAAAAGTGAGTTTTGAGGTTCACAATCCTTTCTGAGCCTGGGCGAGTGGCAGGCATGCTGAGGGGTCCAAGCATCGCTGATCTCTGGAGCTCCACAGCCGTGGACAGGCCAGGACAAACACGCTGCTCGTCTGTGTAGGAGAGTGGATTAATATTGTCTCACCATCCGCTCCCACAAAGACCACACAAAAGGAAAATGCTTCAGTGTCATGCGCTCACCTCTGGTAGTATTGAGCAAGCGATCTACAGAGCCACTGATGAATATTAAGGATAAATATACCAGCTGGGCGTGTGGTGGCGCACACCTGTAATCCCAGTACTCGAGAGGCTGAGACAAGAAGATCACAGGTTTAAGCCCAGCCTCAGCAACTTAGCAAGACCCTGTTTCAAAATAAAAAATATAAAAGGCTGGGGGTGTGTTCAGTGACAGAGGGCCCCTGGGTTCAATCCCCAGTACCACAAAAAGGAAAAAAATAATAAATATACCAATCACATCTCTCCAATAATTGGAAATTCTTTCTGCCGAGCCGACTGTCACTATAACTTCCTGTCTCTTATGACATCTCACACATAGCTCTGCTTGTATTTTTAAAGCAATCAAGTATGGCCACTCTCAAGCACGTTCTAGGCTTCATAAAAAAAACATGTTTTAGTAAAGTGTGACGAGACATCTCAAAAGAAATGTGACTCAACATGGGAGAGGCTCATAGGAACCGAATACTTGTTCACTTTCTGTCAACTGCACAAAGCATTCATTCAACTCGGTGCAGAGGCTGAAAGCAAGAGTGACTCGGGCTGGCTTTGGAAAGGTTGCGAGGGCGCCCTTGCCGACTTGCAGATTTCTCTGGAACCTTTTCCTATGTGTGAACATCACCAGCAAAAGCAAGCAGTCCTGAGCCACGTCTGGATGAGACGGTGACTTTACCGTCTCTGAAGGTTCAGGTGCCGCCCTGGGCCATGGGACCTGACAGCGTCTGACACAGCAGTCTTTTTAAATGCATTAGGGGCCGAACCGCTGAAAGGCACCTTGGCAGCGAGATGCCAGAAAGGATGGAGACCTAGGCAGGACGCGTCCCGCCCTCGGCTTGGCCCTCTGCCATCTCCTCCCTGATGGGGGGTGGGGAAGGGGGCAGCAGGGGATGAGAAAGCTGGGCGCTTTTCCCAGGGCAATCCACCCACCCACCCTAGCCCCGAAATTGGTACTATAAACATGACATTCAGACATGTTGTTTGTTTGTTCATTTATTTTTGTGCTACCTGGGATTGAACCCAGGGGCATTCTACCACTGAGCTACACCCCAATCCTTTTTATTTTGAAACAGGATCTTGCTAAGTTGCTGAGGCTGGCCTCAAACCCAAGATCCTCCTGTCTCAGCCTCCCAAGTACTGAGATTATAAGCATGCACCACCATGCCTGGTTCAGGTGTGATTAGCATTATTACTTTAATATTAAAGAGATTCAAACTCCTTAACCTACTTTGTCCCAGATATCATATTTACTCAATGTCCTACTTATAGGATGGCTAATATATGTAAAAAATACTATATGGTCCCAGCATCCTATTTATAGGAGAATCTATTTTTATTCTTAATGACAATGTAGGATATATAAGCTCTCAATTGATTTCCAGCCTATTTTAATGCATCTCAGTCACAGTTTTGTTGAAATATTCGCAGATGAGCTGGGCATGGTGGTGCACGCCTGTATTCCCAATACTTGGGAGGCTGAGACAGGAGGATCGCAGGTTCGAGGACAGCCTCAGCAAGTAGTGAGACTCTCATCAACCTAGTGAGACCCTGTTTCCAAATAAGAAATAAAATTGGGCTGGGGGTGTAGTTTGAAGGTAGAATGCCTCTGGGTTCAATCCCCAGTACTACCCCCCAAAAAAAGAAAGAAAAAAGAAAAATATTTACAGACTTGGGGCTTACTGGTTAAACTGTGGGCTATCCCACGGGCCATGGCAGCTCGAACCAGATACATCTTCATCTTAGGCAGGTCCCTGATTTCTGGGGCACTGAGGGCCAGCCCCCACGCTGGCCAATGTCTGCAGCAAAGGAGCACTTTTTTTTTTTTTTTGCAGTACTGGGGATTGAACCCAGGGTCATTCTTCCTCCGAGCTACACCCCCAACCCTATTTTTTATTCTTTATTTTGAAACAGGGTCTCACTAAGTTGCAGAGGGCCTCACTAAGTAGCTGAGGCTGGCCGCAGACCTGAGATCCTCCTGTCTCAGCCTCCCAAGTACTGGGATTACAAGCGTGCGCCACCACGCCCCGCGAAGGAGCACCTTTCACATCTCAGTCTGCATGGATGCTAAAGGAGGCAAGCTGGCACTATTGTGCAGAAGAGCTGTCCTCTGGCCCCACCCTGCACGTTCCCCCAGCTACCGCCCTGCCCCACCGCGGCCAGCCCCACCGCAGCAGCTCACTGTCCTTTGTATTGTACTGGGGATTGATCCCGGGGGAGGGAGGCATTCTACCTCTAAGCTATACTCACAGCCCTATTTTATTTTGAAACAGGGTCTAAGTTGCAGAGGGGGCCTCACTAAATTGCTGAGGCTGGTTTCTAATCTGCGACCCTCCTGTCTCTGCTTCCCAAGTACTGGGATTACGGGCGTGCGCCCCTGCGCCAGACCTTCCACTTTAACACTCCAGAGACAGGAAGCCACTTTTGGACCTGGGAGAATCTTGAATAGCTTCCCCTGCTGACTTGAATCCTCATTTCTGTGTCTTGGGACCTGCAAAGCAGCGAGGAAGGGGAGGTTCTGTAACTCCCTCCTGCACCACGGCAGCCTCTGAAGTTCCCAGACTCAGACTGCAGTTCCAAGGACTGCAGCCACTACCTTCCCAAGACATCTCTGCTCCAGGGTGAACAACCCAGGTCCTGGGACATGCCCCCGAAATGGCTCTGGCTGTGAAACCCATTTCCTTGTCTCAACGGTCTCTCCTGAACTAGAAAACAAATATACTACCATGAGCTCATCCGTGTAAGACCTTACATATTAGGAAGCACTTTATATGGAACACGTCCAATCTGACTGGGTTGTGCAGTGGCCACGAAGGACTACCGCACTCTTTTACCAAGGAAGACACTGCTCCGCTCACCGCTGGTTTGGAAAGAGCCGAAATTTGGCCAGAGCTCCTGTGTGCTTTCCAGAACCCATCTCTACGACCACCTGAAATCATGAGTCTAACGAGAGCAGAACAGAGCCAGAGACACACCTGCCGCCCTTCTCTAAAGACGCCCGGGATGGCCTGGGCCCACACGGAGCTCACCTTGCCTCCCCGTTGAGGAGGATGGCTATCAAGCCATGGGGCACACCCACACTCCTGCAGGGAGTTCTGGGGCGCCGGGGATGCAAGGTCGCCAAGCCTTCATTGCTAGCATCCTCCAAGACGTCCTTAAAACACTGGGGTCCCAAGCACAGGATCCTCTCTGCCTTTTCTCTTTCTCTTTTTTTTTCTTTCTTTCTTTCTTTCTTTCTTTCTTTCTTTCTTTCTTTCTTTCTTCTTTCTATTTCTTTCTTTCTTTCTTTTCCTTCCTTCCTTCCTTCCTTCCTTCGTTCCTTCTTCCTTTCTTTCTTTCTTCCTCCCTTCTCCCCTTCCTTCCTTTTGTACTGGGGATTGACCCCAGGGACACTGTCCCTCCAAGTTACACCCCCAGACCTTTTTATTTTTTATTTTCAAGAAGATACTGAGGGTCTCATTAAGTTGCTGAGGCTGGTCTCCAACCTGCGATCCTCCTTTCTCAGTCTCCCAAGTACTGGTATTACAGGTGTGTGCCACCACGCCCAGCTGCCTCCATTTCTCAAACTAGACACTGGCAACCCATTTCCTAAGCTCTTGGTACTGGGTGCTGAACATGCGTGTGAAATGCCAGGGATAAAGGAGATGCTGGGGCGCTGGCTCCGACGGTCATGCCTCTGTCCTCGGACCATCCAGCAAACTCTCCAAGTCACGAGGTGACTGTTGCACAATCCAGGGCAACGGACACCCATCCCTCAAGGCTGACAGAAACACACCACTCAGGGGCCTTTGGCGACACTGTCTGCTGTGTTCAAGCTCAATGGTGACAGTCACTAGCTGGAGGTGGAATCCCGGCTCCACCCCATGCTCCATGGGGTCTGGGCAAGTGTGGCCTCTGTGCTGTGGTCCCCTTTTTCCCCCTGAAAGAAACCAGTGTGAGTTCTTTTTTTTTATGGTACTGGGGATTGAACCCAGGGGCATTGCACCTCTGAGCTACACCCCCAGCCTGACTTTTTATATATTTTATTTGGAAACAGGGTCTCACTAAGTTGCTGAGGCTGGCCTTAAACCTGTGATCCTCCTGTCTCAGCCTCCCAAGCACTGGGATTACAAGCCTGCGCCACCACGCCTGGCCCAAGGATTCTTTTGGGCAGGCTAGGAAGAGTAAATCAAACAGTGCCTGGAAATGTAGCCACTGCTGACAACACACAGCCCTTTTTCTTCCATCTATTCACAGGGTATTCAGTGATTTTATCAAAATGACCCCTTAAAACATACCATATAATACTGTGTTCTTTTTGTGGTACTGGGGATTGAACCCAGGGGCATTCTACCCTCTGAACTACACCCCTAACCACCTTTTATTTTGAAACAGGGTCTCACTAAATTGCTGAGCATCTTACTAAGTTGCTGAGGCTGGCCTCGAACCTACGCTCCTCCTGTTTCAGCCCCCCCCCCCGTACTGGGATTAGAGGCTGGTGGCACCACGCCTGGCTTGTTGCATCTACTCTTGCTGCCGTTCCACGCCCTCGGGGCAGTGCTCTGCCCTTGCTGGCCACAGCTGCTGCTCTACTCTCCTGACTCTGTCTGCTCCTCCTCCTCATCCTGCTGGCCAGGACTTCTCTGCTTTTCCTCTCCCCCTCCCTTCTGCCAGGCCTGGTGCACTGTTTGTTTTGCATCCTGGAGGCGAGTTTATATAGCCTGGCAACTCCTCTGACTGGTCCTTAGATATGGGCCCTGATCGGTCCATTTTCAATCCCTCCCCCATCAGTCTTAAACTAGAACTCAGCGAGGGTTGCCAGCCCTGCTCGCCACCCTTTGTCATCAGTGCACCTGGCTTTTTTTTTTTTTTTTTTTGGTGGTGCTGGGTAAGGAACCTAGGTCCTCATGAACCCTAAGCAGATACTCCACCAATGAGCTACACCCTTAGCCCAACACTGTGCATTCTGTTAGGACTTTAAAAAAGCCTGACATCTGGTGACTGTGAGCTCATTCTGTTGTCCTCCAGGGAACTGACCTTTCCACGGAGCTTTCTCCAAATGTGAGCTGTGTGGACAAGTGTCCCAGGGCTGGTCCCGACCCTGCGGTGTGTGTGTGTCTATCTGTTCTTGGAAGCCTTTATTTCCCCCACCAGGTGCCCAGTTTTCTGACGCTGCTCTGAGAATTATTTTGAAAAACAAACACTGCTCAACACTTTGAAAATTAGATGCTGTGTCTCTGAGGGGTAGCTACATTTTTGGAGGTTCCCAAAGAGGACTATGAAAATTCAAAGAAAGCATTTGAAAGAGTGATTTTTAGGGTATGGGACACACAAATATTTTGAGCATGGGGTTTAAATCCTCCTCCTCCCCGCTTCCCAAATACTCCAAACCACAATCCGCCTTTTGCTGTTTACTATGTAAAGTGGCACTTAGTCTATCAAAACATTAGCAACTAACTTTAAAATGCTGTATTTTTCTTTTGCGACACAAGTATACCATGTATATTCTTTAATGTATTATGAGAAAAATAACCTTTATTGCTTTTTTGACCTTTGTCTTTTTTGTGTGTGTGGTACTGGGGATTGAACCTAGAGGCATTCTACCTCTGAGCTACACCCCCAGCCCGATTTTATTTCTTATTTGGAAACAGGGTCTCACTAGGTTGATGAGAGTCTCACTACTTGCTGAAGCTGTCCTCGAACCTCTTGTCTCAGCCTCCCAAGTACTGGGATTACAGGCGTGCACCACCACACCCGGCTTTTATTGCTATTTTGATACCACTCAAAAACGATGACATACTTACCAGTTAACATTTAACGAGGTTGGGAGACTGTTAATGGCCTGATTGTCTTAACATGTTTGCCTGCCAGGATCTTTGGACCCTAAATAAGCAAATGTAGGGCATGTCACTGCAGTGGAAGTCAGGGTCAGGTGAGGGAAAGCGCCAGCGGTGGCCAGCAACAAGTAGTATGAAAATAGGCATTTTCTGTAAGCACTGCATCCGAGAACCAACACTCCACCCACTTCGCTCATGTACAAAACACTCTAAGTGCCAACAGAAAAGTGACATTGGTGACAAGCCAGGTTTTTGACAGCTAAGGGGCAGGGGGTCTTGATGACACAGCCAGATCCACGGTTATAGAAAGCAAACACAGACTTGAAAGGTCCCTTGAACCCGCAGAGATAACGACAGGGCGGTGGGCGGACCGTGGCCCCCAGAGCTCATGTCGGCCTCAGAACGCGGCCTCCTTCACCCACGTCTGAACACAGGGACACGTCCTCTGCACTTCCCGCCTTAGCAGAGCTGGCGTGGTTCTGAGGAAGGACACACAGAGACGCCATGCGCCAGACAAGGACAAGCGTTGCTGCCTTCAGAGCGGCCACACAGCCATCCCTCCCCTCGGGGGTGCAATACAACTACTCATCAGCAAGACTGTCGGTGAAAAGAAAATCGAGGGAAGGTGAACACTCACAGAGAAGTGGACAGACACGCCACTTTTGCTACAATGTGATGTCTACAATGTGAAGTCACCACAGGACTGTATTCATATGCACTCCAGTGTCTTAATCAAAACTTGTTAGGAAATTAAACGGTGCTCAAGTCAGCACCAGTACACTGGCCTGAGTCCATGCTGGATAGGCAGGTCGTTCAGCAAGCACACACCTCAGAATCCTTTCTTACTAACACGGTTGTTTCCTGCGCATTTAAAATGGAGTGGTGCATGCCTGTAATCCCAGTACTTGGGAGGCTAATACAGGAGGATGGCAGATTTGAGGCCAGCCTCAGCAACTAAGCAAGACGCAGTCTTAAAATAAAATAAAATAAAATAATAAAATAAAGGGCCAAGGGTATAGCTCAGAGGTAGAATGCCTCTGAGTTCAATCCCCAATACCAAAATAAATGAATGAATAAGTAAGATGGAAGTAACAGCTTAGGAAGCCACAGACAAGACAAACTGGCCCTGGAGCCTTTGAAGGACTATGAAGCAAGCACCGCCACTTTATTTGCAAATTATCGTGCACAAAACAAACAGCTCAGCAAGTTTATCAGTAAACAGGTGAGCACGCCCCCAGATGACATCCCCAGAGAGCCAAATATGAATGTTAATAGTGCTAATCAGCTGAGCTATCGCCACTCATCTGCAGCCTCAGCAGCGAGGTGGTGGAAAGCAGCCCTGACTCACCTTGGCACACGAGTTGGTGCAGGCAGCTGCCTGGTGCCAGGATGAACAGCAGCTGATGGCGGCGCCCTTGACACCCAGGGATCAATTTGCCAAGTTAAACCTTAAAAAGTTCAGGATTTTAGGAATGAAGTCTCTATGCCTTCAAACCACACTGGCGCCCCAGAGAAGGATGTCACTGCGCAGTGCAGGACACCTTCGGGCCAAGCAATGAGTCCCGCTGCAGCTCAGTGGACAGGGGCCCTCCTGCCGCCGACACACACACCAGGGGCTTGGAGTCCTGGCCAGCGCGGCCAGGCACCGGCGCAAGCACACCTGCACAGGTAGTCAGGTTCAACGACACAAGTTGTTTAGGAACATTATGATGCTCTCCTCCCCCCTCAGGTGAGTTGAGTCCAGCACATCCCACAGCTCGCTCCATGCCCTCGACGCGCCTGACCTCTCCTTTAACGGATGCTTCGCCCACTACAGGGAGGAAGGCAGATGCGCCTGTGGGAAGAGGAGGGCTGCTGCGCTCGCCTCCTTCCCACGTGCAATTCAGATGCAAGTGTGCTGCGGGAGGAGGCAGAGGACAGCGTCCACCTTCCTGCTGACCCGACCCCGCCATCCACACCCTCCCTGCGGCACGGGCTCCTTTCCCCCTTCATCCGCCGGCCAGGCCCCCGCTGGCAGGAGCTCTTCAACGTTCAACAGCGCCTGGCCTCCTCCAGCTCTCCGGCCCGGTCTCTGGTTGGATCCTTTCTTTGCCATGCTGTGTTCCAGGACTATGTCAGGAGGTTGCCTGATAGAACCAGCACAGGGAAGTTTCTTTTAAGGTCCAACATGTGATGATTTATTCACTTGACAAAGGATGGGGTAAGAGAAAAAATTCCCAGGTTTTCTTTTCACTACTTTTATTTATATTAGGTAGTGTTCACTTGGAATATCTACTGATTCATTTTTCAGGTTGAGATGTATGTATGTGTGTCTGTTCCTATTTATGCAATCACTTAGAAACTTTATTTGGTATAATTTCACATTTTTGGTATACAGAAATAATTTTATTTTCTTAATGCGGCACAGTAGACGTACAATCAATATTATTCCCTAGAGTGTGCAATATATAAATTATTCACATTAAAAAATTAAGAACGGAAAGCCTCAGATGCAGGAAATATTTAAAAACATCACCTAATTTTTAACCTGTTTGTGACAGTCTAGACTACTAGCTGTATGAATCTGAGTGGACATGACATGGTGCTCAGGGGATGAAGCGCACGCGCGGGCCCATTCCAGACGCGAGGCAGGACACGAGGGACTTGCTCTTCACTTTGGTCGCTGAGGTCCCACGTGCTGAGGCAGAGGGCAGATCTGAAACGTCCTTCCGGAAGCACGTTCACTCCAGGGTGCTGAGAGAACTTCTGTCTCGTCTATTCTCCTTTATACCGAGGGGGCCTTTTCTCTTTAAAAGCAAGAAGACCTTCAAGTCTGTCTTTCGTTAAAATGGTCTAAGAAAAACAAAGCATTATACATACCAAAAATTAAAAACACAATAGTAAAAATTCTTCAAGCATTATCTAAGAAAAGTAATGAGAAGCTCTTTGTAAAACTTTGAAATCTACTGGTCGTTTGAACAATTCTCCTAATTATGTGACCAAACTGATTATCTTTACTTCAAAAAAATTTTTTTGACATTTCAAATATACTTAAAAAATTAAAAGATTTTGTAGAGCACCCTAGGTTTACCAATAGAAGAGAGTGAGCGTGCGTGAGCCCACACATTCGCATAAGCCCCTCCTGGCTTCCTGTCACTAGCGCCTGCATCAGTGCATCACACTTAGCGCACGTGACGCAGCAGTGCTGAAGCCGCTTCCATCAGGCTCCCTTCTGTGCTGCATGTTTTCTGGGTTTAACAAATGCACAGTCACGTGTTTACCATCACAGTACTGTAGAGAATAGGTTTAGTGCTGTGAACATCGTCTGTACGCCACCTATTCATCCCTGATCCCTGTCACTCAAAACTGTAATTTTGCCTTTTCCAGAATGTCGGCCAATTAGAATCACAAAGTAGTCTTTTCAGACTGAATTCTTTCACTTAGCAATATAGTATTATGGTCCCTTTATGAAATCTTGTTGCATCATAGCTCTTTTTTCGTTGCTGTATAATAATCCACTGTGTAGATGTACCACAGTCTATCTGTTCACTCACTAAAGGCATAGGGTAGATCTGAAAGATACTCGGAAGCACCTCGATTGCTTCCAAGTTTGGGCAATTATGAATAAAGCTTGGTGTGCAGGGTTTTGTATAGACGTATATTTTGAACTTACTTGGGTAAGTACCCAAGAACACGGTTGCTGCTGGATCCCGTATGTTAGCTTTCCAAGAAACTGCCAAACTGTCTTACAGTAGCTGAATCATTTTACATTCAGAGCAGCAAGGAATGAGAGTTTCTTAGCTCCACAGCCTCAGGAGTACTGTTTGAGATTTTAGCCATTCTAATAGGTTGTATTGGCATCTCCTTGTCTAATTTGCAATTTCTTAGTGAATTATGCTTTTGGCATCCTTTCTATAATCATTTGCCATCTGTTTGTCTACTCTGGTGTCTGGTTCAGATCTTTTGTCCATTTTTTAATTGGGTTGTTTATTTTATTATTGAGTCTTAAAAGTTCTTTGTATATTTTGGATACAAGACATTTATTAAATAGGCGTTTCACAAGGTTTTTTCTCCCAGTCTGTGCCATCTATTCTTTTAGCAGTGTCTTTTACTGAGAAGTTTAATTTTAATAAAGGCAGCCATCAATTTGTTTTCTTTCATGGAGTGTGCTTCTGGTGTTGTGTCTAAACAGTCACCACCAAACCCACTGAGTTTTCCTGCTACACTACTTCTGCAAGTCCGTCAGTTTTTCATTTTACATTCAGGTTTCTGACTCCTTTTGAGTTACATTTTGCGAAGAGTGTAAGGTCAGTGTCACTCACGTGGAAGCTGCTGGGCTTCCAATTCTGTTCCTTGGCTACTGTTTATTCTTTCACCACGACCACAATGCTTGATTACTGTGGCTTATGCTAAGTCCTCAAAGTCCTCCAGCTTTTTTCCTCAGCAATACTATTTTGAGTCTTTGGACTTTACATACAAACTTTAGAGTCCGTTTGTCAATTTGCTGGACCTTTTATTGGGACTGCATTAAGTTCAAGATCAAGTGGGGAAGAA
Source organism: Glis glis (assembly GCA_004027185.1). Lineage (NCBI taxonomy): Eukaryota > Metazoa > Chordata > Mammalia > Rodentia > Gliridae > Glis > Glis glis. Next base: position 5,270 of record PVJS01039898.1, on the reverse strand, counting down.
CTGACATCCCCACGATGACTCAGTCTCCCTAGGCACAGACATGGACTATCCTCTTTATTTGGATTTTGATTTCTTGTACCAGAGTTTTTAATTCTTGCACATATTTTGTTAGATTTATACCTAAGTTTTTCATTTTCTTGAGTACTAATGTAAATGGTGGTACTTTTTTTATTTTAAATCCAAATTCTTCATTGCTGGTATACAGGGAAGCAACTGACCTTTGCATATTAACTTTGTCTCGTGTAATTTTGCTGTAATTGCCTATGAGGTTTTTTTTTTCCAATGATTCTTTGGGATTTCCTACTTAGAAAACCATGTCATCTGTGGAGAGTTTTATCTTTTCCTTCTCAATATCTATTTCTTTTACTTGTCTTATTGTATTAGCTAGAATTCCCAATATGATGAGAGGCGTAGTGAGGGAGGACCTCCTTGCCTCGTTTCTGATCATCAAGTGTGATGTCAGCAGGTTTTTTGTAGATAGTCTTCTTCCAAGTTGAAGAAGTTCTATTCATAGTTTGCTGAGATTTTTTTTTTAAATCATGAATGGGTACTGGATTTTGTCTTTTTTTTTTTTTGCATGCATTGATATGATCATACAATTTCCTTCTTTTTAGTTTGCTGATGTGGTGGATTATACAGATTGATTTTCAAATGCTGAACAAATCTTGAATACATGAATAACTACCATTTGGTCAGGAGTATAATTCTTTTTATACTTTATTAGATTTGATTTGCTATTATTGGGGATTTTTTTAGTCATACTCATGAGAGACATTTGTTGATAATTTTCCTTTCTTGTAATGCCTTCTCTGGTTTAGGGATTAGAATATTTCTTCCCTCATAAAATAAGACATATGCCTTCTGCATCTCTTTTCTGGAAAAGACTATAGAGAAGTGTTTGGTCACTGGTACTTTATATAGGCTTTTCTTTTGGGGAGGAGTCTGAGGCTGTCCATTTCTCAGACATTTATAATCTACTTGGTTCGCGGCAACCCCTCATCAATGACAGATCATCTGCATACAGATGAGACAGTGGCACTGCAGACACGGGTCCTGATTCGTGACCCGCCTACTGTACCGGAACCTGCACAGTGTCACAGCCCTCACCACAAGCACAACAAAGCTCATTTGCTTTTTACATGCTCCAAAACAAAGTGCTATCCTGCAGGGGTTGGGGTAAGAGAAAGGAAAACATTTTCTTCTTTGATAGAAAGAACTGCCAATCTGCATAAAAGAAAACCACAGTTTCATTAGTGAACTTTCACTGACTGGAGAGAAGGCTCAGAACTACCGAGTCTCAAGCTCCGCCATTTTAGGGCAGGCGCACGCTCACTGCCACCTCTCGCGCTGGAGAGACGCCACGGCCACAGCCCCAGAGACAACGGAAGCCTACAGAGACAGCTATAGCACAAACAGTGCGAACTCAGTTACGCTCAGTGTTTTCTACATGATGCGGATAAGAGTCTTCAGTCTGTGGAACAGACTGTCACAAGAGCTGGTCACAATCAGACAGCAGAAAAGACTCACTTCAACACTTTTGTATGATTTTTGGAATGGAGATGAAAGTCATCTTGCTCAGTGAGATATAACTCATTTAAATTATCCAGAAGGTAAACATAACTTAGAAGGTTGCATTCTCATTGAGTGTGTGATTGTGTTACATACCTGAGCATAGCAAGCTTCTTCTATGGCTAATCCTGTTACTAAGTCAACCTGCCGATAAAAACGTAACTCATTTCAGCAGAAATAACTTTTAAAAACAGAGTAAACGCCATATAGATCAAATTGAATAGAGTAAACGCCATATAATTCAAATTGAATAGCCCTACCCTAAAAGAACAGTCTTTTAATAGAGGGTCACTGGGGGACGTATGGTTGGCAGGAGGGACCTGGGGCCCGGCCTCCTGGGCTCACATGCGGAGGCCCCTCCTGAGAGCTGTGTAACTTGGGAAAGTCACTTGACCTCCCTGGGCTTAGAGACACATGTCCAAACACGGGCTCCTCACAGAGCTCACCACATTGTGGGGGGAGGGGAGGTGGAGGCACTGCGAGGAGTAAACGAGTTAATCTAGGGGAGGCCTTTAGAAACCACCTAATACACGGAAAGCCTGGTACTTGGTAAGAGTTGTGGTACTTGGTAAGAGGTGTTTGCTATTGGTATGTTACTATTATTAAAGTACTGTAATAAACTAATCAAATACTTGAAAATTTATGCAGCTGCATTTATAATCTCTTTACTGACAGAAAGCCAAGGAATGGTGGCTCCTGTGTCCGCAAGGAGGAAGCCCCTTTCTTCAAAACTCCCGTCATCTGACTGAAATAGAACTGCTGTCATCGAGTCCCACGTACGCAAGTGCGCACTGCGCCCCGGCCCCTCCCTGGCCCAGGCCCGTCCCTGGGGTGACCCAGGACACCCACAGATTTGCCTGGTTCATGTTTCTCCCCACAGAAGACACGTGGGAAGTTGCAGGTGGAGAGCATGAAGACACAGCGTGGAGCCGGAAGCGCTCCTTGGAAGTGGCGCTGCTGCTCAGAATACACAGAATGCCTTTTCTTTGGTCTGTTAGCTCAATGGCAAAAATAGCAAGCACGCCATAAGCTGCGGGGGGCAGTGACGTTCTGAATTCTGCGATCACAATATGGAATCAGCAACAACCACAGCAGAATGAAATCAATGACGCAGCTAAGAGGGACCTTAGTAGTTTTCAGCAACAGGAGCATTCAAACAGCTATATCTTAGAACATTAAAAAATAGTGTAACAGTCTAGACATGGTTTGTTTGGAGGAACTCTCCACTACCTATTCCAACACCAAACCCGAGCAAAAGGAGCTTACCTCCATCCCTTGATTAATTGCTAATTTCGCCACTCTCATTGCAACGGGTCCCTAAAATTCAAATGAAACAAAGTATGTATGTAAATTACATTGTATACCTCAGTAAAATTCAGAAATTCCCACTGCTGGATACATGACACAGCCCACGTGGTTGGGGGCTAGGAGATGGAACGCTGCTTTTCTGAGTTCTGCAAGGTCTTCATTACGCAGCATTGTAACAACCATTCTGCATCAGCAAGTTCTTGAGGTGGCGCAACCCACAGACCCCCGAAGGGGCAGGCAGTGCATGTGCAGCCGCAGGCTTGGCGCTCTTCAGCACAACCCTTGGAAGTTAACAGCACAGAGAAGGAAGTCTGGCTCGATACCGCACCAAGTAGCAGTCCTGCCTGTGGCTACTGAGGTGGGCTCGGTGTCGTCCGTCTCGGACATGGGTCTGCATCTCTTCCCTTCAGCACAGAGAACTAACTGTAATGAGGGTGGACTAGTATATAATGTCCTCTGGGTCACACCCTCTGTGAGACAGACAACATGACTTGTGTCCAGTGAAGTCATACTCTCACTAACCCATCCGAGAGAAGGTCACACTGCCCAGATGGTGTTCAGCTCTTTGATCCCATTTTATTAATTTATTTATTTGGCACTGGGGATTGAACTCAGGGGCATTCTACCTCTGAGGCACACACCCAGCCTTTATTATTATTATTTTAATTTTGAAACAGAGTCTAAGCAAAGTGGCTAAGGCTGGCCTTGAACCTGCGATCCTGTCTCTACCTCCCAAGTACTGGGATTACAGGTGTGTACCACCTGCATTTTATCCCATCTTGAATTTCTAAAATATTGTTTTACAAGTGGTAAATGTGAATTAAAATGCAAGGCAGGCTCTAAAAAACAGGTAAAACAAGAACTCTAACGAGTGAATGAAGAAATGGACAAATGTGTAAAAATGCCATGTTTACAGAGGCCTTTTAATTCTTTGGAAGAGGAATCATTTGGCAACAAAGTAAAGTGAAAAATGAAGATGATTCCATTCAAACTTGCTTGGGCAACTTATACATGCAGTTTCCATGACTGTCCTTGCACATTTATTTCAACCATTAATGCTCCCAGGAGGACCCTCAGATGAAGGCACTGGAGCCGCCCAGGACGGTGGAGGCCTGGCTTGCCATGTGGGGGTTGGGGGCAAGGCGTGTCAGATCAGCCATGGGAGAAGGGGGATGGGGAGGAGGATGTCCACTCTCAGGCAGGGCCTGAGGCTCATGGGGGAAAATCCAGGTTGGCAGCCAAGGCGCTGGTGAGCTCCCGCACGCAGCTCTGAAGCACAGAGCCATGCACACGTCGATCAGAGCCGTGACTACTTTGAATCAGAATGAGGCCGTGGCCTTTCTCAAACACACCCCTGAATTCCAACTGACCTATGCTTTGGTCATAAAGTTCTAAATCAAGCAACGTCATTAAACCAATACCTGGTTAAACTATTACTTCTCCTGATGTGTACCTTTAACATCTCTTTAGGTGGGTATTTCCCTAACACTTCTGGGAACTACCAAGGTTATAATGAACGTCTCTTTTCTTAAAGTGGTAAAACCTTTTTATTTGCTCTCTCCATTAGTTCAGTAAGTCCTTACTGAGCCTCTGCTGAGTGGAAGGCTCAGGGTGACCTCACAGGGATTAAGTTATGTAGGGCCCTGCGCTGAGGACCAAGAGCTTGTGAGTTCATCAAGAAGGACCAGCGCAGCACCATGCCAGGCTCCACCGTGCGGCCCCATGCGACAGCTCTTGGGACAGGGGCGTTGCCACAGAGCAGGGCTTTGGTCTGAGAGCAGAAGTCCTCCCACCAAGGGCAAAGAATACCTTCCAAAACCAGGGCGAAACTCTGGACAGATGCGAGGGGTATGTGCGTTTTTTGGTGAAAACTTTCACGACATCCCTAAAAGGATCTGTAGCCCCCAAACAGGTTATGAGTTCTGTTTGAGGTAAGTAACCCTGAATTAGAAAGGAACTTATTTTGACTTCAGAAATGCTTACTTACGGGAACTATAAAATCTTCCATGAAGAAAACTTCATGGAACTATAAAAGCTCCATGAAGAATAATGAGATTATCACTGATCACTTACATAGCAAAAGGAGACTTCCTCTTAAATTTAATCCTTTAATCTGTAATTTCAGACCAAAGAAATAATTGAACAATTATTTCTCCAGAACAAACGACCCTCAAGACAGGCCATCAGCAACTGGGCAACGCTGCTCACACATGGCACACCAATGCCGCGCTGTGCACTCCCAATCTGCGCGGTGCTGGTGAGGATGCACCGCGTGCAGGGGAGGAAGCGACGCCCCAATCTCCAGGAAAAACAGCAGCAGCCTCGAGCCAGCTGTGGTGGCGCATGCTTGTAATCCCAGTACTTGGGAGGCTGAGACAAGAGGATCGCAGGTT
>PVJS01039897.1:0-18692 GCA_004027185.1 Glis glis | reverse complement strand
TTTTTTTTTTTTTTTTGCAGTACTGGGGATTGAACCCAGAGGCAGTCTACCTCTGAGCTACACCCCCAGCCCTATTTTTTATTCTTTATTTTGAAACAGGGTCTCACTAAGTAGCGGAGGCTGGCCACCAACCTGCGATCCTCCTGTCTCAACCTCCCAAGTACTGGGATTACAAGTGTGCGCCACCACGCCCAGCTGTCAGGCACTTTCTAGCTAGAGCTCAACCTTCCCTCCTAAGGGCTGAGTGACTGTCAGTCCCATTTTGCAAGCGAGGAAACTGAATCTCCAGGAGGTTAAGTAATTTGCCAGGGTCATACAACTAGGAGGTATCAGAACCAGGGTTTGGGCCATCTGCCTTCCTTGGGGGCAGAGGCAGTCTAGAAGCCAAGGAAGCGTCTGTGCAGAGAGCACACAGGAGGGGATGTGGAAGGTCAGCGGCACTGGGTTTGAGCACAGTGTAGCTTGCTGAATTCAGGGAGTGTGGATAGGAGGCCTCGTGGCTGAGAGAAATTGTCCGAGAGGCCAGCAGAGACACGTCAGGGGGTGAGGGGGTCAGGGCTTCGAGGCCACGTGGTATGGACTGGACTCTGAGCCAGAGGGCCCTGGGAGTGGGAAGCATATGGAGTTTGCAGGAGGAGCAACTCCTGCTGGGTCGTGTGACTTCTGAGAGTGAGGGGTCAGAGGACCCAGGAAACTGTCTCCAGTGGTGGGGTCAGAGGTGGGGTTGTAGGGAGCTGTCCTGAATCTCATCCCAGGAGCATCATACCTGCCCGCCTCCAGGTTCCCCAAAGACCTCCAGGGAGCCGGAGTCATTGTGTCCAGGCCCCTGATGCCCACTGAGACTGGGGCTTGAGTCCCCGACCGTGCCACAGGTCCCCGCTGTGACCCTGGCAAGTCATTCCATCTCCTGATCTCCTGAGCACTAGGGAGGACACCAGCCATCACTAATGACACGCCGGCTCCTTGGTGACAGGGAAGTACTCGCCCTCCCTCCTCACTGGTCTCTCGGCCTCTCTCTTCACCTCCCCAGCCTCCTCCAAAATGGCGGGACGCCGGACATGTTAGCTGGACGGGGACCACTTGTGGCTCATCACGCACGGCCCTCACAGGCTTCCATTCTCCTGCCCACCGTCAAACACCTCGGCAAACCTCTTCAGGTGGGGCACGGCGGTGTGGCACTCAGCCACGGCTCTGAGAGCCCGCCATGCACCCACACATACGCATGGCCACCTCCGCCGCCCTTCCTGCACAGCATTCACGGCCAGCCGCCCTGGGCCTTAAGGGGTTACCTTAGGATGATCTCTCAACGCAACTGTGTCTCTGTGGGAACCTGGGCTGCCCCTCCCCGGACCCCGGGGCTTCCAGAGGGAGGTAGGAGGCTGCTTTTCAAGATTCACCCCAGAAACTAGAACATTGACCTTTCGGAGTGTAAAGGGTCTGAGAGTGGGGCAGGGGGAGTGAGGAGGGGCCAGGGAGTCAGCAAGAGGGAGCCCCAGCCTCCACTGCCTGGCTTCTCCAGGTGTAATGACACATCATCTTTGTCCTCTAAAGACAGAGAGTGTGGAGGGGTACCAGGGTCAGAGGCCGGGGCGCAAAGAGCTGACCAGTCCAAGTGACCCCAAGGGGAAGCTGGTCAGGGCAGGAAGATGAAGCGGCCCAGGTCCCTGGCAGGGGGACGGGAGCGGTAGGGCAGGGGTTTCTGGGGGGAGTTGGGGGAGAGCCCCACTCAGTCTCCTGAGGTCAGGGGCGGCCAGGGAGTTGAATTCACTGCTCACTGGCTCTCTTACTCTGTGGTCCCCCAACATGAAATGACAAGATTTACAGAAAAAAAGATAGAGTCTTGCAGTCTCACTCCCGTGAGGCCTCCCTCCCTGTGACAGGCTTTCCACAACCTCCAGCCCCACCCCAGGCTTCCCTCCCTCTCCTCCCACCTGGCTCAGGCCGGTCCTCTTCAGGCCAGATAGGAGAGACAGGTAAGTCCCCAGGCCAGGCCCCCCTGTTCACTCCCCTGACTGCTCCCCAGCCCCCCCCACAGGTACTTATTCTGCCTCTCCCACCTTTACCCACATTTTTGGGGGGTGGTACTGGGGATTGAACCCAGGAGCATTCTACCTCTGAGTTACCTGCCCCCCAGCCCTAATTTATTCTTTATTTTTGAAATAGGGTCTTGCTAAGTTGCTGGCGCTGGCCTCAAACCCGCGATTGGCCTGTCTCAGCCTCCTAAGTACTGACTAGGATTGCAGGCCCAGCTCCTTCATTCAGTTAGGGAGTGTCTGCTAGGGACTATGCTAGGTGCTGGGGACACAGAGAAACAAAGTATCCGGCCCCCAGAGCCTCCAGTGTGGGGAGGACTCTGCAGAGGCTGAGGAGGAGGTGGCACCCGAGGGCAGGGAGCGCCAGGCCCAGGGAAGGGCCTTCTCTGCGGGGGAGGTTCGGGCAGGCCTCCTGGAGGAGTGGCCATGGCACTGGAGTCTTGTAGGGCCAGCTCATCAGAAAGACGAGGAGGGGAAGGGTGTCGCTGCATGGACCACACTCCAGAGGTGAGCACGGGGCGGGGAGCTCAGGACAGTTCCCAGGGCAGGTGGCAGCGAGCAGTGCTGGGGCAGTGCAGGAGGCTGGAGAAGCCCCCAGGTCCTGGGTCTGCTCTCATCCAGGCACACCCATCCATTCCTTCCTTCACCCCTCCCTCACATTCGTAGCCGCCCATCACGAGTGGGCCGAGGAGGCCAGTGCAAGGACGTTCGTGTGATGTGCCCGCAGCCCATCCTGGATCCATGCTGGATGTGCCAAGTGGCAAAGTGCTGGCCAGACCCCAGGCTGGGGCCTGAGCTCCCCCTCAGATGGCCTGGACTGCCACCCGCTGCGGTGGCCTCCACCCCGCCCCACCGGCCTCACCACCCTCGCATCCAGACCCCAGCCAACCACGGTGCTCTGGGAGCCCGAGGGGCCCTGTGGCCTAGGATGCCCTCCTCCAGAGCGGTCCCCAAGGGATCAGGTTAAGTCTGAGACTTCCCGAAGTCGCATCTATCGCATCTGAGTCCCATCTATCACTCCAATACTGTAGTGTCTACACTGCCTGCTGGCGCTGGACCATCTAGCTCCATGAGATGGAAACATCAGACCCGCACAGATCCAGCCCCCCTTTCTTTGGTGTCAACCACATTGGAGCCTCCTTGAAAGCAAGGATGCTCTCAAATGCAGCTGTGAGCCTGTACACGGCAGCCGTGCAACACCTCCTCCCTGAACTCATGGTAGCCAAGGCCAAACACGGAGGCAGCCACAGGCTGACCCTGAATCCAAGAGCTAACATTTGCAGAGCGCCCAGCAGCTTTCAAAGCACTCTACCAGCGTGTAACTGGGGCTGCACAGTGCTAAGCCAGGCAGAGCAGATCTCATCGTCTCCATTTCACAGACAGGGAAACTGAGGCCCAAGTTCCCAGGGCTAGACAGCGGTAAGAACCCAGACACCTCTGATGGCCCAGCCCACCTGTGTCACCCCACTGAGGGGCCTCTATGGTCAAGTCCCATGAGGCCTCTGCGCTGCCGTCCTCCTGTCCTCTGCACTTGCAAGCACTCTGTCGTGGTGAGGAGGCGAAGGTGAGTGAAGTGGGGGGAAGAACAACAAAGGAACCCCAGGACAAAGGTGGGCTCGGTGCCCCTTCCCTGGGGACCAGAGATACCCGCGCACCGCTCTGGGTGGGAAAGGATTCGGAAGCCCACGCCTGGGACAAGCCGTGGGGTAACTTGAGGAAGAGAGAGGGAAGAGGGAGAGAGGAGGCAGGGTGGAAAACTAGGAGCAGTCTGGCCACGTAAGCCTCATTTTCCTCATTCCAAATACCTAGCTCCGGGCTTTGGGGGACAGGATCTCATCTTGCTCTAGCAGAGGCAGGAGAGTCCTGGTCAGAGAGGCCTGGACTGTGTCCTGGCTCTACCGTATCCTGAATGACCTTGGGTAAGTCACATCAGCCCTCTGAACGTTGGCTTCTCCGTCTGCAAGGAGCAGCTCCAGACTTACTTCACAGGGTCGCCATGAAGTGTGTGGAGCAATGTGCACGGAGAACTTAGCCCAGCACTTGGCAGTCACCGCGCCTCGGATGAACATTAACTATAGTCACTGTTATTGATCGTTCACCAGGCGGCTCCTGGTCACTTGCCCAGTACCACCCAGAAGGCCTTGCTAACTAAATCCTCTCCAGGCCTACACCCCTCCCCCAGACCCTCCAGCCTGAGAACTCGGTCTCCTTAATGAAGCTGAACTCCCCCCCCCCCGCCCTGTTCAGAAGTCATTAGCAGGCTAGCAGGATCTCCACAATTAGGAACAAATAGTTTATGATGGACGACATGGAGGGAGGCCGCTGGGATGGAGGGATGGGAGCTGGAGCTGTAAGGGCAACAGGGGGGCTGGTATGGAAAGGACAAGTCCTGGGGCAGTGGGGTGTCTCTCGCTCAGGATGAGCCCACACTCCCTTTTCTGCAGCTGAGGGCTTGGGGTTGGGAGGCAGGCGATGGGGCCAGATCTCTAAGAAAGCCAGGTGCAGGGCTGTTAGCAGTCCCCCACCCCACCCCGCTGGAGGACCCCAGGTCTGTGTTGGTGTGTTGGTGTGTTGTTGTGTGGGGGGGGGAGGGGGGAGGCAGGGATGTGCTGATCAGGGAGGCAAGCTAGAGGACTGAGAACGGGGAAATGGAGACGAGCCCGGCTCTGGTGAGCCTCAACGCGTTAGCAGGCAGTCAGTGTTGTTCAAATCGCTGGTCACTGGCCAGGTGCGATGGCACATGTCTGTAATCCCAGTACTTGGGAGGGTGAGACAGGAGGATCGCAGGTTCAAGGCCAGCCTCAGTGACTTAGCAAGACCCTGTTTCAAAATAAAAAAATAAAATAGCTGGGTGTGGTGGCACATGCCCATAATCCTAGTACTTGGGAGGCTGAGACACAGGAGGATTGCAGGTTTGAAGCCAGCCTCAGCAGCTTAGTGAGACCGTTTCCAAATAAAAAATAAAATAGGGCTGGGTAGAATGCCCCTGGGTTCAATCTGCAGTTTGCCCCTCCCCCCAAAAAAAAGTGCTAGTCATGACCCAATGTTGGGTCACAGTATCAATTGAGTGAGTCAAAAAATAGGAAAGTCACACACACACACACACACACACACACACACACACATATACATACATTTATTTGTGTGTGGTACTGGGGATTGAACCCAGGGTCAGTCTACCTTTGAGCTACATCCTCAGCCCTATTTTATTTTATTTTTTTATTTTTAGTACTGGGGATTGAACCCAGGGGCATGCTACCTCTGAGCTACATGCCCAGACCTTTTTATTTTTTATTTTGAAACAGGGTCTCGCTAAGTTGCTGAGGCTGGCCTCAAAACTGTGGTCCTCTTGTCTCAGCCTCCCAAGTACTGGAATTACAGGCATGTGCCACCATGCCCGGCCTTATTTTTTTTTTTATTTTGAAATAGGGTCTCACTAAATTGTGGCGGGCCTTGCCAAGTTGCTGAGGCTGGCCTTGAACCTGCGATCCTTCTGTCTCAACCTCTCGAGTACTGGGATTACAGGCGTGCACCACCATGCCCGGCTCACATTTATATTTGTACTGATCTAGTTTGCTTTATAAATGAGAACATGGAGCTCCAGATGGGCAGTGACTTGCCCAGAGGGACACAGTGTCGGGAGCAGAAGCTAAATCCACTGGGCCTGCGGCTGGGCTCTGCACAGGAGGAGGGGCAGGAGCTGGCGAGCAGGGTGGACGATAAACCACTAGTAAATTGTGGCTTAATTTGGATTGTGGCAAGGGACAGCCAAAAGCAACCAAACCCAAACTTCTGTCTGCTTCTGGTGAATTTTGGCAAAATCGGGATTCAGTCTTATCCAAATTGTCTTGATAGTTGGATTTTCACAGGGGTAGCCTGAACTTTAGGAGAAAGTGGTACTATAGGGCTTCTGAGGGCGCTAGCCACCTCCCCCATCTCACACCCGAAAAGCATTCCCAGGAGAGCCCATCACCTCTACGCCAGGAGGACTTACCGCACTGACCAATAGTTCAAGGAGCACTCAAGACTCCAGAGCCCCTGCACTGACCTCACGCCGAGGGCTTACTTTATAAGGCTCACGCGATGCTAAAGACACAGGCAACCCTGAGCCATTGTGAGCCTTATGCAGGCCCCGGCGACAGGCTGCCTGGGGCGGATGTATGGCCAGGGTGGCCAGGGAGCCACTTTGCAGCAGCAGGACGCAACTCTTCCAAGGGAGGGGATTTCTGGTGGTTAACAGACCGTGTAAGGACCCTGAAGTGGGAATGCTCAGTGCATTAGGAACTAAAAAGGCCAGGTGGCTGAGCAGAGCAGCCTGAGGCTGAGTCCCAGAGGTATGCTGGGGCCACATCCCATGGGGGCAATGCTCTTTTTATTTTATTCTACACTTCAGGTAAAAAAAAGATCCGTGGAGAGCCAGGCGTGGTAGCGCATGCTTGTGATCCCAGTACTTGGGAGGCTAAGACAGAATTGCAGGTTCGCGGCCAGCCTCTGCTACTTAGTGAGGCCTTCTGCAACTTAGTAAGACCCTGGTTTTTTTTTTGTGTGTGTGGAACTGGGGATGGAACCCAGGGGCATTCTACCTCCGAGCTACACCCCCAACCCTATTTTTTATTCTTTATTTTGGAACAGGGTCTCACTAAGTTGCGGAGGGCCTCACTAAGTAGCTGAGGCTGGCCGCGAACCCGGATCCTCCAGTCTCAGCCTCCCAAGTATAGGGATTACAAGCGTGCGCCACCACGCCCAGCAAGACCCTGTTTTAAAAAAAAAAATACAGCTGGGGGTATAGCTCAGAGGTAGAATGTCCCTGGGTTCAATCCCCAGTACTGCAAAAAAAATAAAAAAGACCAGTGGAGGATTTCGAACACAAAGTGATATAATCTCTGAGGGTACATACCTAACCTGCTTCAAATAAACAGTAGGCGCTTTTTAAGTACTCCTTGATTTGAATTAAACACCCACCCCTCAAAATGCAACTCCCCAGGGACCAGAGGGTGGAGGACAGGGGTGCAGGGAGAAGGGGTCAGAGGTCAATGACCACAACCACTGAGGAACCGACAGGGGAGACTCAAGTTCTTGACCAACCAGGCTTTGTCCTCCAGCAAAGGGACATAAAAATGAAATTACAGACATGGGGGGGGGGAGCAAAGATAGTGGAGGAATGGGGGAGAGAAGACCATAAAACCCCCGAAGTGATTCTACACTTTTTTCCCTTGGAAAAAAAAGAAAGCTTTTTGGAAAAGGCTGTAAATTTTTTTTACACCAACCTCGTAAAAATGACATCGGCACATTCTCAAATTAGAACCATTAAAATGAAAACCAGCACGGCACAGACACTGACAGGCCCGTGTGGGTGGGAGACACATGCCGGGGACCCGGTGGCGGCTTCGGGCCCTTCCCGCCAGCTGTCTGGAGGTCCCCCTCGCCACGGGATCTAACACCCGAGCCCAGCAGTACAGGATCCTCTGAAGGGCTCCTTCATCCTCTCCCCTCTGGGTGCCCCTACTCTTAAACCCTGGCGGCTCCATGCGCATGCTCAGCGGTGGCCAGGCCAGTCCTGGGTACTCCTGTCACAGCCCAACCCGGAGGAAGCCAGCTCCACAGGGTGACGTGAGTGGCCTGGTGGGACTGCATCTGGCCTCTGGCAAGGAGTGAGGCCGCAGAGGGCAGGGAGGTGGTGGTCCAGGGGGGCGGTGGGCCGGGGCTTCCCTCCCTCCTGGTGATACGTGGAGCTGGCTCCCAGACACCAGCCTGCCCCATCTGTGGAGTTCTCCGGAAGCGGGTCTACTCTGAGGCCTGGTACCTGAGCGCCCTGGCCACTTCTGCACCAGGCTGTCAGGGTGGGATGTAGAGCAGAAATATGCAATTCTCTTCCCAAGGAACCCCACTGGGGCTTCTCAGAGGTGGTCCCCCAGGAGAAAAACCAGCTCAGCCTTGGGGACTCCAGGCCCAGTCCTGCTCCGACAGTGTAGCCTGGGGAGCAGCCCTCCCCACTTCAATCCCACGCTAAATCCTTCCCCCTCAGAAGAAACATTCACCTACTTCCCCAAATTCTCCTTTATCCCTAAAGTCCTCATCAGTAGGAACAAGAACTGTGCTATATAAAAAGGGGTTGAGAAGCCGGGTGCAGTGGCGCACGCCTGTAATCCTAGCTACTCGGGAGGCTGAGGCAGGAGGATCGCAAGTTCTGAGGCCAACCTGGGCAACTTAGTGAGACCCTGTTTCAAAATTAAAAATGAAAAGAGTTGGAGATGTAGCTCATTGGTAGAGATACTGAGTTCTAGCCTCAGTATGCCAAAATAAAATAAAATAAAATAAAAGTAAAATTTTAAAAAGGGGTGGGGATAAGGATGTGGCAAAGAGAGGGCTGGCTTCTTTGTAGTCCCAAGAAAGTAGGGCCTGAAGACCCCTCTGGCAAGCCCTCGGCCCGTTCCTCTCCTCTCAGGGTTCAACTCCCTCCTGGGGAAAATTTTAGGGCAGCCCTTGGTGTGGTAACCCAGGAGGGGTGCAAGAGGAGAGCTGGCTAAGGCCCTCTCTCCTGACACCCCCTCCCCCTGCCCTCCTCCACTACTTCCAAGCTTGGGCTCAGTTTCTAAACATTCCCCAGCAACTGGGGTGAGCTGGCGAAGTCGCTAAGTCTTGCTCTGGGGAGCTCAGGCCCGGCTCTCCCTCCTGGGTAGGGACTCAGGCTCCAGAAGGAGATGAGACGGCACAATCTGGGGCACGCATGAGGCTGAGAGTCCTGACCAGACCAAGAGGAGGGACGACTGTTGACAGTGTGTGGGGAGTGGGGCAGGGCTGAGTCCCCTCTGGAACCCCCCTTCCCACAGGACCCCCCTCAGAAGCCAGAGCAGAGGAGGCCAGATGGAGGAAAGGAGAGACGCTTTTTCATTCTTCCTCTCCCCTCCCCCAACTCCCTGCCCCCCATCTCTCTGGAGGGGGGGCGAGTTTAAAGCCATTAATGTGCAGAGCCCCCAACCCTTTTGAATCTCCGCACAGGATGTGAACAGGGTGGGATTTGGCCCAGTTGCCACAGCAACTGCAGTGGGAGTTCCCAGACACTAGGCAACCCTCCCATGACCCTCCCTGACCTGTCACCCCTGCAACCCAAGGACAATGGGAATGCGGGCTCTGGAGGCCAGGCCGCCTTTCAGGCAGCCGCCAGCAGCTCTGCCGCCCCCAGCCTGCCGCTCAGCCTCCGGGCCCCAAGTCCAGCAATCCTCTGCCAGCACCTCAGACCAGTCCCCAAGACCTCCGGATCTGGTGCACACCTCTCCCAGCCCTCCCCCAACTCAGAGAGCCCAGTGAGCATTTGTAGGGTCCTTGGGGTAACCCCCACATACTGGGAACATTTTCACATCAGTGATTATCAGATACAAAACGTTAGGGCAACTTTTAAAGAGAAAAGCCTTCACGTGGGGTAAAAGTAAAGAGGGGCAACAGGACAGGAAGCGTTTGCCTCGAGGGGGCTGGAGCACCCAGTATGTCTCTAGTCTAGGGTACTCTGCAATGGCAGCTGGGGCCACCAACTCCAGCTGGCCTGCCCGCAGGGCCCTGTGCAAAGCAAGGTTCAACATGTGTCTGCTGAGCGACTGAATGGCGCCAGCCCGTGGCCCTCACACACCACCTTGTCGGGGTAGGGTCTCCACGAGGAGCTAAGACTGCAAACTCGCTGGAAGCCCAGGGACTGTGTGAGCTGGTGTGGCTCCCAAGACAGAGGCTGGGATCAAAATGGGGCAGCCGGCCAGGGACCCTCTCTCCAGCCAGACCTGGCCTGGCAGCCACGCCAGGTCACCCCCCAGCCTCTGTTTAGACAAGCTCCCAGCCTGCCCGTTGCGTGGAAACCAAGTGCCTACTCTTGTTCCAAAGTGACGTGGCTGCCCTCTTCAGCGCTGTTTGTTTCAGCCTAAAGTTCTGTCACCAGCCGACGTGTGTGTGTGTGTGTGTGTGTGTGTGTGTGTATGTGTGTGTGTCCTGTCAACTCGTTACTCCCAAAGGCCAGGATTGCGTTTCCAGGGCTTGTTTACCCACAGCAGAGGGACAGGGACCAACAGACAAATGGAGAGGGCCCAGGAGACCCAAGGAGGGTGGGACCAGCGCAGTCCTTCCACAGATCTGGTCTCAATCCCCCGCCATGAGTTCATGGCGGGTGCCAGCATGGTCACTGAGGGTGGCCAGCAGGGCTGCTTTTTAATCCTTGCCAGGCATGGTGGCGCACACCTGTAATTCCAGTACTTGGGAGGCTGAGACAGGAGGATCTCAGGTTTGAGGTCAGGGTTAGCAAGACCCTGATTCTAAATGAAAATATTAAAAGGACTGGGTGTAGCTCAGGGGTAGAAATCCCCTGGTTTCAATCTCCAGCGCTACAAAAAAAAATTACAGAGAAGAGAAGAGAAGAGAAGAGAAGAGAAGAGAAGAGAAGAGAAGAGAAGGAGAGTATGCTAAGCCCTGAACTAGAGACTGGGAGACTGAGGTCTAGCTGTAGCTTTTATGTCACCTGGACGAGTCGGTGCCTACCTCTGGCTGCCTCATCTATGACGTGAGAATAGTAACACTGACATCCCCCCACCAACCAGGGACCGGGAGGTGATTTAATGACACAGCATATATGAACATTGTCCTCTTGTCCTCTAAGGACTTCCTGGTTGGGGCTGAGAGGGAGGAGAAAGCAAGGGGCTGACTCTCCTTTCCATACTTGTTTACCCCACAAATAGGAATGTTTGTCCTTGCCTTACCAGTGTTACCCATGACGCTCCCCCGAAGCCTCATTCAAATATTGGGGGTGGGCGGATGGCCTACAGACTGTTTCATTTTAATTGAAAATCTTGTAATTTTACTTTTGCAGGTTCTTTTCATAGTTTGGAGCCAACAAAACCTTTTTTCAGTCTCAAATATTTTCCTTGGCCCTGGGCACTACGCCCACAGCGAGCCCAAATGGATAAAACAGCTCTCCTCCTGCCTCCAAATCCCCACCCCAGTTTATTTGTGAAACCGATACAGGATTTTCCAGGACTTTGGGATATTCCCCAAAACAAACAGGAATAACTGGAACGTGGAATCGATGGTAAAGCACAGCTCGTGTGCAATGCAGAACCCAGAAACCTGATCGGTACAGACAGTCCTGTCTCTCCCCACCCGAAACATCTCTCCAGTGAGCCGGAGATCTGGGTTTCTGCTTCACTTTAAGTAATTTTTAAAGAAGCTTTCCAGTTTTAACATCTCCCCCCACCTCCTTCCACATTTGAAAATTTTTAGAGCTGTTTACTGAGAGGTACAGGAGGAGAGTTAGCCATACAAAATAGTTGGGGACTGCTGGTGGAGTGTAAGTTTGGTTATTATTTTGATAATGGGTAGGATTTGCCCTTTGACCTTCTGTCCCTAGCAAACAGGGTCTGGCACAGACCCTGGGAGTCTCTTCCCCAGAGAACCTGAGTAGGGAGGCTTCTGGAATGCCAGTAAACTCTCAAGGACCAGCTCTCTAGGGAAGAGACAGGCCCCTTCTATCTAGTCTCCACTGTTGGCAAGAGAGAATTTTTTTTTTAAAGTCCTCGATTCTGTTCACATCCACAAGTCAGCGAGAGAGGTTTCACACCCAACTGCATCTAATCTTAAGCTGGTCCTTTAGGTGTCAGGAGCCAGGGCTCAAGGTCACGCGGCTAGAAGGGGCCGGCTGGGACGCAACCCAGGTTCCTTCCACCTGCTTTAGAGCCCAGGGACCAGGTCGGAACCGGAACCGTGGTGGGCGTCTGATGGTGCTGCTTCTAGGCCCGCCTCTGGCTCGGAAGAGTGCGCAGGAAAGTGCTCCTTCGGGACTGGGGGTGTGGGAGGAGGAGCCCCAGGGTGAACCTGGGCCGGAGCAGTGCCCGGAAGGGAGCCTGCAGGCTTGGCAGGTGCACACCTGCGGCGGGGTGGGGGACCAGCAGGGAGGGGTGTGCAAGACTCTGCTTCTTTTCCGAGGTCCCAGCACAGCCCCGGAGGGACAAGCACCATAAGAGAATCCCAAGGCCAGGGCTGGCTGGGCCAGTTCTCCTGAACTTGTCGAGCATGATTCTCCCTTTCTCCCCGGGTGGGGCTGGGACCTGGGGGCCCTGTTCTGTCACCACCCAACCGGGCTCCCCACCCTACTGCCTTTCGATCCTTAGACAGGCTGGCGTGAACTCCTAAACCCTGCACTTCAGGGTGGGGATGACAGGGCACAGAAGAGGGAAGGGGATCCAATAGGGGGTTCCTCGTCTGAACCCTAAAAACAGAGGCCTGCCTTGGCCTCCCTCTCGCCACCTCTTCTCAGCTGCTCCCCGGCTACCCTCCCCCCAGTTTAATCTCCTCAGCCACAGCTTGGATCAGAGACTCAGGCAGACTGGAGGCAGGCATGTTTTACAATACAAATAAAGTGCAGATATCCCGACGTGCACAGCACCACCACTACACACACCCCGGCCCTACTAATTTAGCCAGTTTCCCAGGAGCGTGGCAGGCAGGGAGAGGCACCCACCCATTGGAAACAGACTCTCGAGCCTGCTGCCTAGGCATCTGTCTGCCCTTATGGCATTTCTGAGGCTGTTCCAGGCTCCATGAACTCGGGCCCCAGTCCCGCTTCTCCCTTGGGAACACTGGCTCCCCTCTGGGGCTCACGGTGGCCACCAGGATGGGGGGACAGAGGGAGTCCCTGGAGGCTGGACCTTCTCAAGAATGTGAAAGTGAGGCTGACTGGCGGGGAGCAGTGGTGCCCGGGTGGCCAGGCGGGCAAGGGACGGGGCGGGGGGCGGCGCCAGCTCCTACCTGTTGCTGCTGGAGATGGAGAAGCTCGGCAGGGCTCATCTCCCCATTGCTGTCTGTGCCTGTGGCTGTGTCCCTACCCGGGCCACCTGCGGCCGTGCCCGAAGCTCCGGCCCCACCTCCGGCATCAGCCTGCCCCGAGAGGCTGCCCACGCCGTTCTGACTGGAGGGAGCCGACCTGATTGTCTCCGAGGCGGATTCCACCATCATGTCGCTCTAGCGGGACCTGGAGAAGGAAGAGACACAGGAGGGGCTGAGGCTGGAGGCAGTACCCGAGACGCCCCCCCCAACCCGACACCATCACCACCATTGCAGAACACCCCATGCTCCCCAACCCCAGCCTTGGGGTCCTGGGAATTTCCTCCTCAACTTCCCAGAGGCCATTCCTGGGATCCCTGGCAAGGGTATGACCCCTCCCAGCGTCACCCCTCCCCTAGGCCTGGGTAACAGACAGCTCCAAACTAGCTGAGGTCTGGCCAGCTCCCCTCCCTCCCCCACTCTCTACCCACCCTTCTGGGCCTCAAGCCTGTTCCAGTCTCTCCCTCCAGGCCAGGGAGGAGAGGGAGGGAGGTATCAGTTGGAGGCTGGCAGGACAGAGGGGTTCCAACAACAAAAGGCAGAAGAGCTCTTCTAGGATCCGCCATATTGCCACCCCTCCACCCCACACACCAGTAATGGACACGGTGTTTGTTCCCATCTAGATAGGGAGTTCCCCGAGGGCAGGGCTTGCTTCCCCGGGATGTGGAAGGCCCAAGTCAACACTGTTCTACAGTAAAACGGCTGCCATTCACCCGCCCACACTGGGAGCACTCAACAGGTGTGGGCTCAGCAATGAGGGAAGGTTGGGCCCACTCTTCATCTCTCATTTCAAGCCCTCAGCCCAGCACCCGGCCCAAAGAAGACACTCACTACTACTGACCACTCCCCACGGGCCCAGGATTATTCCTCCTCAAAAGGAATGCAAGAAAGGGCTGGGGAGGTAGCTCGGGGTAGACCTCCCCAGCACAGCAAAAACAAACAAAATAAAACTGCAGAAGACAGTGATTTTACAGAAGGAAAAACTGATGCTGGGGGTGTAGCTCAGGGGTAGAGCGCTTAGCATGATTAAGGCCCTGGGCTCCATCCCCAGCACCCCAAAAACGGGGTCAGGCGGTATAGTTGAGTGGTAGAGCACATGAAGCCCTGGGCGGGTCCCCAGAGCCAAGCAGATAAACAAACAAGCCGAGGGTCCAGAGAGTGAAAGGCCTCACTAAAGCAGACTCAAGTCTGGGCCCTGCCCCCTAAGACATGCCTTTGGAGGAATGGCTGAAACCCCCCTCCCACGGAGAAGATGTGACTGGGACGGCCAAGGACAGGGAGAAGGAAGAGGCCTGAGCCTCCTTCCCGGAGCCGCGGAGGTCCCAGCATCCCAAGGGCTTGCACGCAGAAACTGCAACGAAGATGAGCAACGTCAACGTGCGAAGCTGTTCTCCAATTCTGCCCCGAGTCATGGCCCCTTGAGAGGAACATGGATTTTGGTCAAACAGAACCTGGCTGGTATCTGCCACAGACTGCTGATACATTTCTCAAATTTCCTAAACCTCAGTTTCCTCGTCTGTCAAACCATTTATAAAATCCCGGCCTCTTGGAGTCCTTTGAGGAGTAAATAAAACCACACACACCAGGCGCCTGACAGAGAAAGCATCCCTTACCCGCCCGCGTGGAATGGTGAAAACGCTGGGATTCAGAGAGGTCAACAACTTGGGCAAGATCACACAGAGGTCAAGGGGTAAACGAGATCCAGCAAGGCCCACAGAAGCCAGCCAGAGCTCTTCCTCCCTACTGGATCCCTCTGGCCCAGGCGGACCACATGGGCTCCCTGGCCCAATAGGCAGATGAAGGCCTTGCAGGTAACAAAAGAGAGAAACTGCAGGGAGAGGCTGGGTCACTTCCCTAATTCCTTCCCAGGGGTGGCAGATCCCAAAAGCCTCCCTTCCCACCCCCAAATTCTCTCCTTCTCCCCAGGGAAGAACTCTTCTCACTCCCATGAATCACTTGTTCTGTCTCTATCTCTGCTAGAAGCAGAGAAGGGGTAAGTGTGAGGGTATGGGGGGCTGTGGGGAGCTACACCGTTGTACCGAGGCCCCTTTGTCTGTGACTCTGGGTGTCCTCATCCCAATGGGTCTGTGCAACCTCTTGGGGACCCCCACCCCATGCTACTGGAGTGCCCCGTGTTTGTGAGTTTCTCTGTGCGTTTGCAAGGGCTTGTCCCCCTCCCCCAGCTGCTGCTCCCACTCCTGGGTTCTGAGAGGGGCTGGGCCAGGGGTGAGGACTAAGATGGGGGTGACGGTTTGGAAGAGATTGAGCGCTCAGTCTCAGGCATTAATGGCCATGTCAGCCTGAGGGCTAGTGGCTGCCACATGATGGATGGGGTGGGCGCCATCCACCACCCACCACAGCACAGGGCTCCGGCCCCTCCCCAGAAACCACCCACTCCGTGGCCTACAGGAGCAACTTCCCGCACTCAGGCCTGGGCCTCAGCTACAGGAGGGGGAGGGGGAGACAGCAGGGGCCCAGTCTGCTTTCCCTTCCCCCCAACCCTGGCCCAACTGGGGGTAGAGAGCAGCTGCCTGACCTGAATCCAAGACTGGCTGCTCTGAGATCTGAGACGCCTGGGCCCCAGGGGACAAAGCCCAGAGCCTCGGGGGTGTATGCACACACGGGGGGAAAGCAAAGGGAAGAGGCAGTTGCTTCCTGGGGTAAGGGAGAGTGTCCCCTTCCAACGCTCACAGGATCACCGTAAAGTTGTACATCAGACAGCAAGTTTGGGAAAAGGAGGAAAAAAGGAAGGAGGGGGATGCAAACAGAGGTGTCCTTTTCTTTCCTGTCTTTTCATGGGGGGGGTACAGAGCGACACCCAGTGAACAACATAATTGCTGCAATGTGGCGTGTAATAATAGCTATTCAAGGACTGATCATTCATATTAAACAGGGTGAAGCAAGCGTCTCATTTGCATGCTTGAGATCATATGCATTTGAAAAGTCATTTCCGCAGGGTGTATGAATGGCATTAATTCCCGTGTGGCACGCTCTGCGCCCTCCCAGGGCCTTCGACCCGCTGACACACACCCCTGCACCTCCTTCCGGGGCTCCTGCCCTCCCACCAACACCTGCCCCACAAGCCTGCTCGGTGGGCACTCCCAGGCATGCTCTGAGTCCTCACCTCTGCCTGGGATACTTGCCCTCCAATGCTGAGCCTCCCACCTCCTGCCTGCCTCTCCCCAGGGTGTTGCAATGAGACTGGAGTGCTCCTTGCACTGTGGGTAAGGAGGGTCTGGGTGGCTGGAGCCCCACCAGCTAGGGGTGGGAAGAAGTGGGGTGCCAGGGGCAGCCCTTGATATCAGTGCCCTATAACTACAAGGGTGTGGGGTGTGGGGGAGGGAGCCAGTGTCTGTGGGCCTGGGGAGAAGGGGGCCTGGGCTCAGCCACAAGTCCCGGTGAAGCCTTTGCCTTTCTGGGCCTCACTCTCCTACTCTACATGAACAGATGGTCTGAAGGTCTCCGTCTTGGAAGTGCCAGGAGCAAGCCCTCCTGGTCCAGCTTGTGGACATGAAGTCACAGTATTTCAGTGCTGTTGGGAGCTGCTGAGGCTCCGCTAGAGACAGCTGTAGTCCCTTACCCAAAGGGCTCCATTCAGTGTAGACTGGAACGGCCTGCTCTAGTATGGGGGTGCAGCTCCCAAGAGCCCGCCCCACTCACCCCTTCCCCAGTGCATGCCTCTCCCCATCACCCCTTCCCCAGCAAGGGGCAGCTCAACTGCAAAGGGAAGCGCAGAAACTCAGAACTAGACCATGGGTGCCCACCCTGCCCCTTGCCCAAGTACTGGCCTGCACTTTCCTCCTCCACACAAGGAGGGGACCAGAGGTCTCTCTAGGACTGGCTAAAACTGGGGCCCCCTCTCCTGCCATACAATGGGGCAATGAAGGCAGGGTTATTTGAGGTGGTCCAGGATTTCTGTCCATGGCTCTGGTCTCCCATCCTCAGGGTTCCTCTTGGGGAAGCCTGGGCCAGGTCTTGGGGTTCCTGGGGGGCAGGGGGAAGGAAGGAAGCTGGGTCAAAGCCGCAGCGGGGGACTCTGTGGCCATGAGGGGTTCCCACTTCCCCTGAGGCTCGGGCCATAAGAAGAACATCACCCTGGGAACTCTGCCTCTGCCCAGTCCCCCCCTTGCCGGAAGTGAGGCGTCCCACCTACCTTTAGGCCCAAGGGGGCACCCAAGGCCTGGGGGGGTTGGGGGAGAGGAGGAAAGACGGGAAGCCCCACACGTGGAGAAACTTTTTGTGCCTTTTCGTGGGCCCATATGGCGTACGGGGTATTAATTACCGTAGCTTTTTAATTAACAATCGCTTAATCTGAGCCGTAACATTTGCCACGACACCCCGCGCCTCACCGCAAACCTGCGCTGCCAGCCCTGCCAGCTCATCAATTAATTTTTATTGACGTTTTCTTCCCCAAACAGGCACAATACCAGGGTTTTCCAATTAACACCTCCGCGATCTCTAATTAGTGCAATTAACAGAATGATGGATGCCCGGAGTTTACCCGCGAGGAGGGAGGGGGAGGGCGGCTCTTGGGTACCTCACGTGCATGCGCCCCCAGCTCTCAGGGAGCCCAAGGACAGGCGGGACCACAGGCCACTGTCCCCAGAGCCCTGGCGGTGGCGGTTCAAATAAGCCAGTTTCCTGCCAGCCGTGGTGGTGGTGGTGGTGGTGGCCCATGCCTGTAATCCCAGTGCTTGGGAGGCAGTGACTGGAGGATCAGCCTCAGCAATTTAGAGAGACCTCGGCAACTTAAGAGAGGCCCTGTTTCAAAATAAAAATAAAACAGGACTTGGGTGTAGCTTGGAGATAGAATACTCCTGGATTCCATCTCCAGTACCACCAAAAAAAAAAAAGAAAAGAAAGAAAGAAAGAAAAGCAACACGCCTGTAATCCCAGCCCTTGGGAATCTAGTTAAGGAGATAGCACAAAGGGGGCCCAGATGGGAACCTGCCACTAGAAGTTGGGAAACTGATGCCTAGCCCCAACACCTACCAACTTGCTGAGTGACCGAAGGCAAGTTAATTCTCCATTTTCTCTGTACTACGGGGAGAACTGGACTAGCTGTAGCTATCTATCTATAATTTATAATTCCAAGTAAGATGAAGAAGCAAACTGCAATAGATAAAGGAGAACTTCTTAAGATATAATATTATGGAGTAGAATCCCAGTACTTGGGAGGCGGAGACCGGAGGATCTGGGTTCGCGGCCAGCCTCAGTTACTCAGTGAGGCCCTCGGCAACTTCGTGAGAACCGGTTTCAGCAAAGGATAAAAAATAGGGCCGGGGGTGTAGCGCGGAGGTAGAACGCCCCTGGGTTCAATCCCCGGTACCACAAAAAAAAAAATATGGAGTAGAAGGAAAGGAGAATAATCGACCCCCCCAAACTGTGAGCTCACAAACTTTAGTGTACCAGGTAACCTTGGAGAGCTTGTTACTGGGCCTCACCCCCACAGTTTCTGGAGTGGGCCTGAGAATCTGCATTTCTAAAAAGTTCCCAGTGAGCCAGGCGTGGTGGTGGTGCACCTGCAGCTTGTAATCCCAGTACTTGGGAGGCTGAAACCGGAAGATCCAGGTTTGAGGCCAGCCTCAGCTACTTAGCGAGACCCTCAGCAACTTAGTGAGACCCTGTTTCCAAATAAAGAATAAAAAATAGGGCTGGGGGGTGTAGCTTGGAGGTAGAATGCCCCTAGGTTCGATCCCCAGTACCGCCAAAAAAATGAAAAATTTAAAAAATAAAAAGTTCAGCCGGGCGTGGTGGCGCACGCTTGTAATCCCAGTACTTTGGGAGGCGGAGACCAGAGGATCC